>CM062839.1:8425139-8604391 GCA_031772345.1 Himalopsyche anomala
TTTCGTTCGTTTTCAGTTCCAAGACATGCATTTTGGTGATGTCTATAAATTTCCCTCCACCATTTCAATCTTAAAATAGTTGAAAGTTTATTTTACAAAGTGAAATGAAAGATGGATTAATTTCTCATTTTCTTTTTGAATGCCGGCTTGGTTTCGAGCGTTTCGGGATATTATATGACCTTGAACTTTGTTGCGTTTGTTTGCGGACAAAGCGTGAACTATGAAATTTTTAGTGCTGCCGTAGCCGCACGTAGCCGTTTGCCATCATTTTCCACTAGATGCTACTAGGGTATCCAATCCCGGAGGCTTTTTCCAATCCGGGATTTCGGATTGATAAATTTTCAATCCGGGATCCGGGATTCGGAGATAAATTTACCGAGGAATTTGAAATCTCCGATTTGGTATACTTTTTCCCGAATTCTCACAAAACCTTGTTTTTTTTTTTTTTTTTTAGCTCACCGAGGAATTCGAAATCCTCAATTTGCTATACTTTTTTCCCGAATTCTCACAAAACCTCGTTTTTTTTTTTGTTAGCTCACCGAGGAATTCGAAATCCTCAATTTGCTATAATTTTCCCCGAATTCTCACAAAACCTCGTTTTTTTTTTTTTTTTTTAGCTCACCGAGGAATTTGAAATCCTCGTTTTGGTATACTTTTCCCCGAATTCTCACAAAACCTCGTTTTTTTTTTTTTTAGCTCACCGAGGAATTTCAATCGACATCTCTTTTCGGGATTTACTACAAATTTCTCAATCCCGAAATCCCGGGATCGCGACCATGTCAATCCCGGGATTTCGGGATCAGAAAATTGAACGGGATCCCGGGATTGGATGCCCTAGATGCTACGTCGTATGATATTGCCACGAGTTTGCAAAAAAAAACTAAGTGTAACATAAATACAACTTCCAAATTCATACAAATTGGAACGTGGTTCCTCGCCATGTGGCGGTTAGTCTATAAGGTCTAGTCTTATCGATTATGATAGATTCCTTGTATCATAGATGATTATGTTTCGTATAAGTTAACGATAAGGCGCTATTTATATAAGACGTATAGCCAAATAAGAAAAACTAAATGTAAGACGTTTAGTTTTTGCTGTTTTTATTATAATTATTTATTTTATTTTTTTATTTGCATATTTGAATCGTGTTTTCAAAAATATTCCGCGAATGACAGCAGATTCAAAATGGCGTACAGTGGGTACAGTGACAGTTGTAACAAACTGTAGCGGCGAGTAAACGATGACGAAAATATTATTTTTACATCCAAAACGATGAATGAAAGGAGTATTAAACTATAAATCTTGTTTGATATAAAAATCTAAGTTTAAAGGATTTAGCGTATAAACCATGTAATCAAAGAAATTCCATCCAAATCCGTGGGCAAAGTTGCGAGTGCGTATTCTGTATTTTACTCATGCTTTATAATGTTAAACGAGTGCTATGTATCAAATTGTATTTATTATAACTATATTATGTTCTGGTAATTGTGCGTTAAAGCTAGTCATGGATTATTACATGTTGTTTTTAGCTTAGTTTGTGAAGTTTTTCGCCGAAATAATCCATGACTAGCATTACCCAATTACCCATGTTCTTATTTCAGATGTCGAAATAAATGTTTTCAAAATATTTCGGAAGAAAATCAATATATTATCAACAAGTCACTGTAAAAAATGGAGTCCAAAAATGAATAAGATATATTTTTACAAGGATATAAGAGATGTGAAGCGGAAACGATCCAGGAATGAATTTTGTGTGTTATGAATTTAATATATCATGTACATGTGAAGGATTACCGAATTAAAGTAAGTAAAGTAGCCTTCATTAACTTGTTTGGTATTTCAAATAGACTGGTTCAACAAATTGTTGTGTGAATTGTTTAAAATTAAAAAAAAATACCTAATTATATGAGAAAACGTATGTCTGGATCTCGTAGCAGATGTACAAGTAACGAAGACTGCTTTTTAATTTAAAAAATCACAGATTCATTTGATTTCAAAGCAGTGCACTATGATGATGTAAAGAAAAAAATATTTGAGTGCACATTTAATTATTAAAATCAGGTACAATATATTTATGGAGAAATTTCAATTGCCCATATATCAACACTTAACAGTCCGCTTATTACAAGTGTGACTTTACTACGAATCCGGGATGATTTCGAAAAAAATTGCAATGAAATTTTTAAGGTACAGTGGAACCTCTCATAACAAGACTAATTCGTTCCAGTGTCTTACTCGTTATGCGAAACAATTTTTCCCATATAAAACAATGTAAAATACAATAATGCGTTCCATGCCGAAAATAGAATATTTTTTTATATTTTTAACGTTTATGAAAATAAAATTACACACTTATAAATTGTAAGCGTAACAACCTGGAATGCGATTTCGATTTGCAAAATACAATAAAAAAATTGACTAGTTTATGAGTTTGAAATTATGACAAATAAATAATTCGTTTTTACTAGAAAGCTGTCTAGAGACATTTGTTTTTGCTGACGCTTCTAAATTTGGTTAAAATGTGACACAGCATTGTCATTGAATAAATTTGTAAAACGCATAGCCACCTCCTTATTAGGGTGATGCTTCTCAATGTATGATTCAACAGTTTCCCATGCTTTTAGCATTTCTCTTATTGCACCAGAAGATTGTTGATCTGTTACTTCCTCCTTCTCCACTAACAAACTATCCTCCATAATTTCTTGCTGTGAAAAACAATGTAACTCCATAAGCTCTTTGGTGGTCAGCTCTTGACTGTGCTCTTCTACAAGCTCATCAATATCGTTGTTATCCACCTCCAGTCCCACGGTATTAGAGTGGACACTCACAGGTGAGTGACGTAAAGATAGGACTTCCTCTTTCTGCATCACTCGTTATACGAAATGTTGCTTGTTAAGGGAGCATTTTTTCACAATCTGTTATACTCCTTATGCGAATTACTAGTTATGAGAGGTTCCACTGTATGTTAAATTTATGTATCCGTATATATTTTAAAGTTTCTTTGTTTCTCAAATAAGTGCTTTTACACTAATTAAATAATAAATGAAAGTTCATAAATTTTTCACTTGAGTGATCTATAAAATATAAAAATCAGCATAATACAATGTCAAATACAGAAAAAATGTTTTCCAAACAGAGTTCAGTATATGCGAAGAAGTGAATCATTTTAATTGTTCAATTAAATCACTCTACGATTCGCTTATTACAGGTGTAACATTACTATCTGCCCCGGTCAATTTTGTAAAAAATGAAGAAAAAATATGCATACAAAATATAATAATAATCACTATACAATGCCAAATACTAAAGTAATGTTTCCCAAGGAGGGTTCAGTATATGTGAAGAAGTATTTCATTTTTTTTTCATATTAGAAATAAATGTATCATTAAGTTTAAAGCCATTGCTGGCGAAAAGGATTAACCCATGGGAATGCCTACAGATTTGAATGGTGAATAATTTTAAGAATTATATTTATTTTTGTTTGTTGGAAACGGTTTTATGATTATCTTTACTTACATATGCATTGTGTATCTCTTCAGAGCCAGTATATATAGCTGAGAAAAATATAGGTTTAAGCATAGTTCTGACGATGGCGAAAGCCGAAATAGCAACTATCAACTCATAAAATATAAAAAACTGTAGAACTAAATACATTGCTATTTTTACCCTATTACGGCCGTGGTTACAAAAAGTACACGCATGCCAAATGTTGACCAGTGGTTTCAAATATTTTTCGTTGAATAAAAAGACAATGCGTGTAAATACCACAAATATATATTTTCATTACAAAAATGCATGTAAAATATAAAAAGAAATTGAAAATTGAACATGAAAAAAACTAATGAAGATACAAAGACAAAAATGTAAAAAATAATGCAACTGGCTTTACACATAAAAAAATACAATAATAGACTAAATAAAAATAATAAAAGATTTTTAGTACTTTTTCCACTTAAATTTATTTGATCAGGACCGGTTTCGCTCTTCACGAGCATTATCAACTCATAAGAAAAATAATTTAAACAGTGCTATTTATACAAGTTAAATTGAAATAAAATAAAAAGGTGTTTATTATTGATGATTTCTTAATTGTAATTATAATGTCATTTGTGAATCCTTTTAATTGTTAGTAATTGCTTACACCTTTTTATTTTATTTCAATTTAACTTGTATAAATAGCACTGTTTAATTTATTTTCCTTATCAGTTGATAATGCTCGTGAGGAGCGAAACCGGTCCTGATCAAATAAATTGAAGTGGAAAAAGTACCAAAAATATTTTATTATTTTTATTATAATGCCATTCCACCAAGTATTTACAGTGAACACCTTAAAAGTAACTAAATTTAAATGTCTAGTGTACGTTCACTTTCTCACAATCTGAACACGTAATCATTTTTTTCTGTGTGTCGTACATACAGGTTTTTTGCAAATATTGCAAACCAACGTGCTCTTTTTTTAGTTGGATAAGGGCAAAATCTACAAGATTTTACCGGCGCTCGAGATTCTATAGATGTTACGCTCTCTTGTGAATTATTTGTAAAATCAACTATTACAGCCGTTTCTGGTGATATTGTCTGATAATGTGCCATTACCATGTCAATTGCGTCTTTTTGTGCTATTTTTCCTTTTTGTAATATTGGGGTTAGCCAATTCTAAGCTGAGCTCTCTTATAAAAAAAAATCGGCGATTTCTATTATTTTTTTTCCACTCAGGATGCTTCATAGTCCATAATATGTAAGAATAGCATACTTAATAAGTATTATGTGATTATATCAGCGAGATTAGTAAAATAACTAGACACAGATTAAATACAATTAAAATACGATTATCTTTTATCATAAATCGTAAGAGAAACTAAATAAAACCATAATTCGCTATTTAAAAATTACGACACAAACCTTAATTATTTCCAAACTAATATTTTCGTAAACTTATTCCATTGTTACTTTAGAGTAACGATATAAAAAAATAATCACCAATCGCTTGAGAGCCACTGTATACGGGTCAGTCCAGACAGTCTCTAACGGTCGAAGTAAACAATACGACAAAGAAAATAGTCCCTTTCGCACCATACGAAGTCAAAAATATGTATGCGTCAATATGCGCATACACGCGCACACAGACGAGGTGTGCTGGAAAACATTTATGTATTGGTGAGTTTATCCCCGATTTGTGGACAAAATATTTTTTTCCTCTCCAGATGAATAATTATACAAAATATTTTTTTTAAGTAATTCGTAATTATATTACGGAGGAATACATAAATTCTGAATCTCGTATCTATTATATTTCATATCGAAAATCACGTTATTTGAGTCGAATTGTAGTAAATACATATCAGCGGTAAGCAAAGGTTAAATATCGCCATCTATGATCTTTTTCAAATGTTTATGGCGGTATGATCATACAATTAGGAATATTTTTTAAAATTGAATACATGTACAGTGCACTCTCGATTATCTGGGTTAATACTGGGGAGGATGGTCACGGAGAATTGAAAAACACTGATAATCAGAATCATGAAATTTTTATTATATTTTCGAATATAATATCATATACACAATACAAATTTTTAACACATTATTTATATATTTATCATTTATCAAGAAAACACAAACAAATAAGTAAAAATATAATATTTTATCATATATAAGAACATAAAAATACATAATAGTTTAGTTTTATGTGTATATGTTACACTGAATCGGTGAAATTGCCTATTTCACGGAGTCGGCTTCTTAGTCAGGATATGTGCAATGTTCATGTATTGTGTACCTTTACTATACCACTATATATAGATAAGTAAATGCACGTTTAGACATAGTTATGATGAGGACATCATGCCGAAATAGCTATCAACAATCAAAAAAAATTGTAGATCTAAAATACATTGTTATTTTTTCACCGTGTTGCAATGTTCAAATTTTATAAAAAGATTTATCAACCACACATATTATTTGAGAAGAGGGATTCTACCTCCAGTATTGCCCGCAGAATTTGCATATCTTGGGCTAGTACTAATAAATAAGAAGAAATATTTTAGATAATATATGAAAAGTTATACATATAATACACATACCTGATGATGTTGAAGATATAGAAATACATTAATATTAAGTTTTATATGTAAATCTTAGAAGCAATCAGATGTATATGATTCTCTATATCACCCACATTTAATAAATATATATTTTTTTACCTAATGATGTATTTTATTTCAGTAGAAAGTTTTATTAAATTGTCCTTCATCTCATGTATTTCGAATACGTAACAAGTCCACAATAGAAAAAGTGGATTTATTCAAAATATATAAAAAAGGATTACCTTTTTGTTTCAATACAAGAGTTGATACCTACCATATAATATATTATATAACATGAAAAATTTTCATTATAAATTTTACACTTTGGTTGCACACTGTTAATACTTGTTTGTCAGTTGATAATGTTCGTCACGAGCGAAAACCAATCCTGATCTTGCAAAATTAAAAGTCGAAATTAGTACAAAAGAATTGTTTTTTTAATAAATTTTACAGGATAAATATTTTTTACTCTCCTGAACAATTATAAAAGTGTGAATCGTAATGTTTTCGAAATACACGATTCATTTATAAGTCACTTAAATAAATAATTATACCAAGTAACACGTTTGTTCAAATTGGAAAAATAGTTAAGAACTTACAATTTGTACATGAAAGTCACCCATTTTCAAGATTTACCTTTTTTTTTTTTTTTAATTTCGTTTTGTCAGGTCCATGGCACAGCGGTCATCAGCATTATTTCAATCGATTTATCAATTTCTGGTCGAAGGCATGGGTGTTTGTGATGTCTAAAAATTCCCTTTCATCCTTCCAACCCTAAAGTAACCGGGTGTAGCGAGTGCCATTAGTAAGCCACTAGTCCTATCCAACATTCCCTCTGCGTGCACAGCCGCGCAGCAGTTGGGTAGCCCCCGCGCACTACAAGACAGTTGTCCAATCAATATTTGATTGCTCCGCGCAGCTAACCCTTCGGCTTAGGGGGAACGTTGGTCCTATCCTTATCTTTCTACTCTTACTTTTCTCTTTGAAAATGAGAGGTTGAACAACTGAGTAACAAACGGTTATCTTAGAAAAAACTTCTGTTGATGTACCTCCATTAGGAGACCATATGCTCTTTATTTAGAGTAGACAAAGATAAATAAAACAAAACAATGAATGATCTTGAAACCATTTGAACCTTTTTTTCTCAGATTGCAGAATCAATGAACAAATCGGCGATAAGGATGTGTGTATTCATTTTAATTGTATTGACTGTAATTATTTTTTGAAGAAATTTATAAATCTGTTTTAAATTAAAAAAAATATTTTTAATACAAGCCAATTTTCATTTGGCGCCAATTTTTAACAATTTTACGGCATTTTAAATCCAAAATTTGAGATATTAAGTAATGGTTCAAATTTAATATTGAAATTTCACTACTTACTTATATTACTTACAGTGCATAAGCCAACCAAAATATGCTTTCATCCATTACATTAGGCAGAAAAGTTTGGAGCTAACACTGAAAAACATGTTGAAACAACCTTAAGTGTCCATCTACTGGGGTGTTTACCCTACTAAAGATGTAAAACATATTTTTTTTTTCGAAAAATACATGAAAAAACGTTCGTTTTTTTGCACATACTATGCGACATTGCACTATAATCAAAAGGCTAGAAAATGATTTTTCTACTGAAGCACTTGCTAGTATGGTAAAAAATAATTTTATTAATAAATTTACCACTTTTGTTAAAATATCTTTTTTTTTACCATGTGCGCTCCCAATGTGGAGCATATGGACTCCTAATGGATTTTATCTCAACAGAAGTGTTTCTACGAGAACTTGTTACTCAGTTGCTCAACCTCTCTTTTTCCAAAGAGGGTAGGGCTAGGACAGAATTAGTGGTTAGCTAGTCGCTCTCCATACGCCCCGTTCATAGGATAGGATGGGAGGGGGGAATTCAAGACATCACATACAACCACGCCTTCGAACAGAAATTTATAAATCGATTGAAAAATCAATTTATAAAACTGTCCGTACTGGGATTCAAACCCGCGACCTCTGTAACCGAAGCCAACCACGTTGACCACTCGACCACACAGGCGGCTAAATATCTTTAGTCCATTTTAAATAATCACATTACAAAATATGCCACAAGTACTTGATAAAAGTCTGATCTTCTTTCTATCATCATAACTTTTACCCTAAGTAGTGGGAAATAGTTGTTCAAAATTTGTGAATATACAACCTTTCTTTATTATAGTATAAGAAAAAAATATATTATATCCTTTTTTTCATCATCACTTTGAGTTCTATTGTCGCGTGTTTTACGATATTGGAATTTTTGTTAAAAAAAAAATCACTTTAGTGTGTGAAAACAACGTATTTACTTTTCGGCAGATATGTTGAAGATTGCTGTGCAAATAGAGGTTGGTCCTGTGATAAAGTTATAAATATGGTCATAAATAATAAATAAATAGGATAGCATCACCGAATCTGCTGAAACAACTTTTTTTTTACTCAATCAATTGCGCCAACGGGTTATGGCATGGATTGTAAAATCAATAGCTCTCATTTTTAAATGAAAATATTTTAAATAACTCACTGAGTAATCTCACCCATACTAAGGGATTAATTTTTTATCAGTCAACAGCATGTTATTTTAAAAGAGCATTGCAGTAGTCATTGAAATTATTAAACCAATACGTAAGTATGTTCATAAACATCCAAATTATAGAGTTTGTATTGTTTTCAGTCGACATATTCATGTAGCTTTTACAAGTTCATGCAATAGTTTGTTCTTATTATAAGAGAAAGAGTATTGTTTGACATGTACTCCTACAACTGTAATTTCAAAATGTTATTAATAAATGTGATATCTGTCTATCTGTATGTGACCCAAATTCCAGACCAATCAGTACGATGAGATTGTGTTTCACAGACAGATCACCTCTGAGGCTTTTAAGCAGTCCTGATGTGTCTGTAGATTTGCACTGGGGGCTCAATTCTTCCAAAGGACTATTCTTGTTACCCGATTAAATAAAAAATAAGATCTAAACTTATTTGTCAACTAAAAAGAACATGGAAGGGGATTATACAGAATTAAATAATATTTTTTTGTTGTGATATATTTCACACTTTTGTACCGATGTATACAGATATAATTAGATAGAACACAATTAATATGAAAAACTTCTTAACTAATAAATTCAGCAGGCTGGGGCAAGAACCATTGAAGAATTCCAATCAATACCTTAGAACATAAATGCAAAAATTATAAGGCGATAGACAATTCAGGAGGTAATTTTCAAATTCGGTTTTATCCACTTTTCGAGAAACTGAGAAAATGCGACATTTTCTTTCATAGTTCTTTAAGGGTTTGTGTTAATTAGTAACATTCTTAAAAAATGTTTAAAAATTAATAATCACAAATTGTGTGTAAAAATAAAAACTTTTGCATGTAATAAATAAAAGAGAAAAAATTGACTGATTTCGTTTGTAACATCTGGATCTGACTAAAATTAGAAGGTTGAATCCTGATTTCAAGGAATAATAAACATAATTAACCCGTTAACAGCTAGAAAAAAATAACGTTTTTTGTCCTGTAAGCTAGCAATTTTCTAAAAACTAATAAACGAAAATTCATTTTCATTTTGTGAGTCCTTAAGAGATGTCGGACCCTTTTTCAATGATGCTAACTCAAAAAAATATTTATTAACGTCGTAATAATGACAACACAGTGGTGGGTAGCGTGTGTGGTTAGCAGAGATAAGTAGGTATGCAACACACCGATGGGTCGTTAGCTTTAGAGTGGTTAAGAGTAGTTGAAAATACTTCTAAAGCATGTCTAGCGAGTGCTAAACTTACTAGTAAAAACTCCTAGTTCATAGATAAAATTAGAAGTGATTTAAAAACAAAATTAGAGGAAATATTGGGGGCAGCAAGGACCGCCCCGGGCGGCAGGACCCCTTCCTACACCACTGTCCGTGAGCACCCTTTTCTTGGGAAATGTATCCGGAATTTTTTTATCATGCATCGGAATCTAGGAAGTTGTAAAAATATACGGCTTCAGAAATCATTAATTTGATAGAATAAACCAAAAAAATCTAGGTGAACTCATATTTGGTAAATTGTGTACGAGAGCTGTTTTAAAAATTTACAAAACCTTTGTTATCAATTACAACACGTGGTGGGTATAGTGAGCAGATATGGTTTAAAAAAAATACTAAATTTTCAAACGCAAGAAATTTAATAAGATCAACAGTAAATTGTTTACAAAATGCTAGCTACTCTATTTTAACCTGCAAATTGACTTCATACTGCTATTAACAATGCAGCTCGGTACGAAATGTAATTGCGTATAGGAAAAATACCATACCCTTTGTATGGTAATTTTCTATTTTGTAATAACTACCCAGTGAACCAGGTAATTCAGGCGAATTACAAATCTAAAATCAGTATGAAAAAGTATACTAGTCTATAAGTTTGACATCATCGAACCGATCTATATATTATCTATGTCGAAGACGATAGAAGTTATCTCTGACGATAGAGGTTAGAACAATTTAGAATAAGACGTCAAACTGAACTAAAACAAACCATAGAGCATATTTGAAATATGACAACGAATATTCAAAAATATAACCTAACGGTAGAAAGCAGGAAGATTTATTTTATAATACAATATTATTAAAAAACAATAAATAAGTTTTAAGAATCAGAGCAACGTCAATCAAATTTAAGACTTTATTAGTAATACACTATAAATGAAACATCCTGTCAAACGTGTATTATTATTTTTAAGAAAGAATAAAAATTTATTTTAAGCTAATGTGTGTTTAATAAAACGAATCAACATTCTAGTACCTCAGACTTATTAAAATAGTATTATCTGCTTTTAAATACCTTAACTTAAGAAATTAATCTATTTCATGCGTTTATTTTTCATATTACGTAATAATTTTGACCATCTTTGATAAAATTTACCAGCATTCAAAATAAAACTAGCCATTTATCTAAATTACTGATTATTTTGCTTAAATACCAACCGTTTAACATAAGTAACTAACCGTTTTATTTTATAACTGACCACATTCATATTGATACAGTGGATACGGATCGTTTATAATATTAACTGACCATTTTGATTTACTACTGACAATTCATTGAATTTGCTGATCACACTGCCTAAAAAAAACTACAAAAAATCTTTAGTAATGGTATCTACAACTCCATAGGATAATTCAAACAGCTTTTAAACTAAAAAAAACATAAATTCTTATATTTTTTTCATGCTGTTATATTACATTACATATAATATAAAGGAAATAAACATTTTAAATTGCCAAACTGTAAAGCTTGTATTGCTTGTACATAAGTGATAGCAAATGTACACGATAAAACAAAAGAACATGTCTGTAAACGAAGCAAGTTAAGAGTTTTATCTTGTTTCAAAGCACACTTTTTGGGTAATGTTTGTTCTGTAAAACGAGAAACAGCTCTTACACACGTCTTTTATAAAAGCATTTTGTTTTAGAGTATACGAGTATACACAGCAACTTAATCCCATGCGTAGTCGCCAGTGCTTACAGCCTACTATTGTCTCTGATACTTAACATATATTGTGTTGGCTATACTGTATTTTTAAAGTTGAAGATACTTCCACTGTGCATTCCGTTAAAAACTTACAATATTTTTTCCTGTCCTTTGTTTATGTAAATTTATAAATATCATGTTTCGGACTATTTATACCTGAATTTCTTTAATCGGTGTTCATTTTAACACACATAAATGTCCCCTTAATACATTCGCTGACAACATAATCAGGTACCAGTCTATTCGAAGAGGGATAGTTTTATACAGTGCTTTTGTTTTGACTTTTTTTGACAAGAAATACTTAATGTAGAGCATTTAAATATAATAACGTTGTAATTGATTGCAATTCTTTTACTGGGTTATAAAATCATTCATTAATGTTAACCATTCTTTTCTTTGAACCAGATATTAAAATGCCTCCCGATAAAAAAGGCAGAAAATCTTCGATTCTGAAACCACCGAAAGTGAGAAACCCATTATCAGATTTGGATTTCAAGCCATCTTCAGACGACGATGGAATAACATCTGAATTCACTCGAAGTCGTCGGGTTAGTTTTTCAAGCAAGAAGGGAGTTGCGTGAGTACCCTAATCATACAAATACTTTATAACACCATCATAGCTCGTATATAGACAGGACGAACCTTGGCTTCCTCAATCAAACTTCAGTTTTTACTGAGCTTCTCTTGCCAAATACCAAATTCAAGAAGATTCCTTTTAACTGAATCCAGTCATTGAAGCAACGGTCGATTTAGTGGTGTAACTAAATCAGAAAAGAGAACTAAAAATAATTACTATTCCATTACTGATGTATGCATCCAGTAGTTGCACCACCAGGTATATAACTATATCTCTTTTTGGCTAACTCTTCAAGTATCCACTCGCAAAGATTTGTGCTGTTTTCAATTATTCATCTGAGATAATAATGTTGTATGTACATAAATTGTTAAATTTGCTTTACAACATGCTATTCTTTTACTCGCCGAATATCAACCAAAAGCCTTAAAATTTAATGCATTTCTCTGGGGAGCTCAATTACAAATACGAAAATATCAACAAAAAAAAAACCCACCTCTGAAATCAAGGAAACTGATTCATGCAAATTATGAAATATTTTTACGAAAATTTGTTACCATATTTAAAATAATATGCTCTATTCTTCTATAGTTTGTTCTAAGATGTTTTGTTGACTTTTTCACATTGATACTAATTTCGTATTTTGTATAAATTATCAGTTGCCCTAATTTTCATGTAGGATAATTTGGCATTTTCCTATTCGTAATTAAATTTCCTACAAAGCTACCAAATTATTGGCGGCTTTCGGTTAATTTTCAGGTAGAAATGGAGTAGCATGTTGTAAAGCATATTTACCCATAAATTATACAATGTCTAAAGATGGTATAGGTACTATTACAGTAATTTAAAAAAAATGGTATATTTTGATTGACATATTTAAGTTATATAAACTTGAGACTTGAGATATCTTCTTATCCTTATTGACGTTCGCTTCTATCTTGCTTAGTGGTGGTACTTTTCATTGCTATTTTTCTATCCTAACAATTTGAGCTAAAATACATATTGTTGAAATACTTTGTCTATTGTGTATATACAGGCCCTTTCCGAGGAGCTGTTCTTGTGCTAAGCCTCACGAGATCAGGGTCTTAAATTCTGATATAACTTAATGCTTTGAAATTTCATAAAATATTGGAAAATATTCAGCAGGTCGATAATTTCCATATATATATATATATATATATATATATATATATTATCCTTTTAACAAAGCTTGCAAACAGAGATATTTAATCAAGAACTAACAACACTGAATATAAATTACTTGACAGCGGAAGAATCAGATTATTCTAAAAAAAATATAGATGAATTTGCTGGATTTTAGTTAAAAAAAACTTTTGTAACATTTTTTATTGAATTATCAAAAGAAACCAATAAAGTAAGCCATTATTTAAAAATAAATTATCGTAGTTTTGTATTTTGAAGTAGGGAGGACCCCAAAATCACTATTAGTCTTAGGTTTAAAATATATCTATTCTAAAAATCATTGTCTATGTGTGTTACACATTGGAGTGAAATATCCAACCATGGATTGACTGAACCTTTGATTATTTTTCACCCCTAAATCATAATAGTACATATTTAAAATTATCCCTTTTTTCAGCCTGTTTACATCTGATGAAGGAAATACTGTTTGGCACAATATTTATGAAGAAGCCAATAAACCTGATGTGTCTGACTCCAGCAGCATTGCAGCCTCGAATCACACAAACGTGTCCTCCGCCCCTAACATATATAATGAGATACAAATACATGAAAATGAGAGCATAAGTTTTGACGGTGCCGGGAATCATGATATCACCTTTGCCGCATTTCCTTGCGAAGATGACGACTTCTGTGATAATGCTGATGATATATTGAAAAGCCCCGACAGACCGACGCATGAAATATCTCAACCGACCTTCGTGGATCAAACGGATGCTCTGATCAATTATGAAATTAATTTCGAGTCGACGGCTACCAAAATTATTTCTTTGAAAACTGTGTCTGGTAAGCCTGACAGTATGTCTTTGAAGCATGATAGGTCTGTTCTTTTCAATAAGAACGATGCAGGCAAACCGTTGACTTATTCTGCACCTCTGAATATTTTTACTAATAATACTAACGCGTCTATCAACAAGGAGAACATTGACAGAAAAAGTCGGCTTTGTTTGATGGAAGATGATATTCAAAACAGCGAAACCGTTCCACTGAGGAAAAGGTTCACTTCATCATTTGATCAATATCAACAGGATTGTAGAAATTTGAACAAAATAAAAACTCTGTCTGTTCCTATGGCTCCTCGTCATTCAAATCTACATGATATAACCGATATCAATCAAAGTGAGAGTGTAAGCGAACCCACCAATAAATCGTCAGTAGAAAATCTATCGATCATAAGCATTATTGAAGAATCGAAACGTGTACACAAAATCAAACAAACTATCGGCGGCTGTCCTTTGGCCAGCTTTGACGCTTCGTTAACAATGCCGTTAGTATCTCAGAATGATAAACAAAAAAGGCAAACAATAATATTTGACCAAAAGGACTCAGAAGGTAACATGTCTATAACCGGTGTCATTCCACCTATTACAAATAAAACAGATAAAAGAAAGACTATAGTATTCAATCAGGAGTTACCAGATTCCAACATGTCCATCACTGGTATGATTCCCCCTGTTGTAAATGAGAACGATTACAAAAGGAGAACAGTAGAGATCGACGAGGAAGCGCCAGATTTTAACATGTCGATGACGGGTATGATTCCTCCGGTGATAGATAAAGCTGATCTAAAAAGAAGAACCATTTTATTTAATGAAGAAATGCCTGATGGTAATATGTCTATGACCAGCGTCATTCCTCCAATCATAAATATGGTTAATGAAAAGAGAAAAACAATTGTATATAATGAGGAAATGCCGGATAGTAATATGTCTATGACAAATGTAATTCCTGGAATAATAAATAAGGGTAACGAGAAAAGGAAAACAATTTTATTTAACCAGGAGATGCCCGATTGCAACATGTCTTTAACGAGCGTCATTCCTCCAATCCTAAATAAGGGTGATAAAAAGAGAAAAACAATTATATATAACGAGGAAATGCCGGATAGTAATATGTCTATGACAAATGTAATTCCTGGAATAATAAGTAAGGGTAACGAGAAAAGGAAAACAATTGTATTTAACCCGGAGATGCCCGATTGCAACATGTCTTTAACGAGCGTCATTCCTCCAATCCTAAATAAGGCTGATGAAAAGAGAAAAACAATTATATATAACGAAGAAACGCCGGATAGTAATATGTCTATGACAAGTGTAATTCTTGGAATAATAGACAAGGGTAATGAGAAGAGGAAAACAATTGTATTTAACCAGGAGATGCCCGATTGCAACATGTCTTTGACGAGTGTCATTCCTCCAATAATAAATAAGGCTGATGAAAAGAGAAAAACAATTATTTATAACGAGGAAACGCTGGATAGTAATATGTCTATGACAAGTGTAATTCCTGGAATGATAGACAAGGGTAACGAAAAGAGGAAAACAATTGTATTTAACCAGGAAATCCCCGATTGCAACATGTCTTTAACGAGCGTCATTCCTCCAATCCTAAATAAGGCTGATGAAAAGAGAAAAACAATTATATATAACGAAGAAATGCCAGATAGTAATATGTCTATGACTAGTGTAATTCCTGGAATGATAGATAAAGGTAACGAGAAGAGGAAAACAATTGTATTTAACCAGGAAATCCCCGATTGCAACATGTCTTTGACGAGCGTCATTCCTCCAATCATAAATAAAGGTGATGAAAAGAGAAAAACAATTGTCTATAATGAGAAAATGTCGGATAATATGTCCATGACCAGTGTACTTCCTCGAATAATAGATAAGGATAACGAGAAAAGAAAAACAATTGTATTTAACCAGGAAATGCCCGATTGCAACATGTCCATGACGAGTGTCATTCCTGGAATAATAGATAAGGCTAATGAAAAGCGAAAAACAATAATATTTAATGAGTCAATGCCGGACTGCAACATGTCGATGACTGGAATGATTCCTCCAGCGTTACAAAAGAATGTTCAAAAAAGAAAAACAATTGTATTTAGCGAGGAAATGCCGGATAGTAATATGTCTATGACCAGTGTGATTCTTCCGATCATTGATAAATCCGAACATAAAAGAAGGACAGTTATCTTTGATCGAGAGACGGCAGACTGTGACATGTCGATCACCAGCATCATTGTTCCGATCGCAGATAGTAAGATTCCTGAGAGAAAAACTATATTCTCTGACCAGGAAATGCAAGATTGCAACATGTCGATGACCACTATTATTCCCCCCATTGCAGAGATCACTGACTCCGAGAGAAGAACAATTGTGTTCAATCAGGAAATGCCAGATTGTAACATGTCAATCGCCTGCGTAATTCCTCCATTAGTAGATAAAATTGATCAAAGGAGAAAAACTATTTTGTCAAACGAGGAGACGCAAGGTTGCAACATGTCCAGTGTTATTCCTTCAATCGTGGATAGCGCTAATGAAAAAAGAAAAACAATTGTATTTGACCAGGAAATGCCAGATTTTAACATGTCTATAACTTGCACAATTCCGCCAGTAAAAGAGAAATCAAAGCCTAAGAGAAAAACCATATTGTTTGATCAAGAAATGCCAAATTGCAACATGTCCATGACTGAGATAATCCCTCCTGTTGTAGAAAAAATTGATCAAAAGAGAAAAACAATTATATTTAACCAGGAAATAACAGATTGTAATATGTCAATGACAGGTATGATTCCTCCAATCGTAGATAGGGTTGATGAGAAGAGGAAAACGATTATTTTTAATAAAGAAACGCCAGATTGTGAAATGACTATGACCAGTATAATCCCAGTAAGTGATAAATCAAAACCGAAGAGAAAAACTATTCTGTTTGATCAAAAAATGCCAAATTGCAACATGTCAATGACCAAGATGATCTCTCCAGTTATAGTTAAAATTGATCAGAAGAGAAAAACAATTATTTTTAACCAAGAAGTTCCAGATTCCAGCATGTCGATAATTGCTGCTGTTCCTAGTGTAACAAATACAAATGACCCTAACGAAAATAAAACTGTGATTAACAAAGAGACTCAAGATCACAAAATTTCCATGAACGTTGTTATCTCTCCGATGCTAGATGAAATTGTTCAAAAGAGAAAGACAATTTTATTTAATCAAGAAATACTGGACTGCAACCTGTCTATGACTAATGTGATTCCTCCGATCGTAGATAGGGTTGATGAAAAGAGAAAAACAATTGTTTTTGACCACGGCATGCCAGATTTCAACATGTCGAGGACAGATAATATTTCTCAGGTTATAGATATAATTGATGTAAAGAGAAAGACGATTTTGTTTGACCAGCAGATACCAGCCTCCAATATGTTGATGGGTGCCACTATTTCACCAAAAACCAAGAAGTCACTATCTAATGATGGAATACGTAACTCTGAAATTAAAATAACAAACCCACTCAATACTGAATCCGAACAAGATAAGATGACCCATGAACCTAGTTTTGATAGATCAATCGCAGACCTGCCGGTTTCACCAGTTAATGATCACGGTGGAGCAAAGGTAGACTATGAACTTCTCCATTATGACTCGTCACATGTTAATGCTCCTGAGAGCAATGTTAATGTTAAAAGGAATGTTTCATTGCAATGTAAAAATATTCACCATCAAGCAGATTCCAAAAAAATAGACATCGAATATGAAATAGCATCAGATGATATAATATCCAATGTTTCTGTATCAGTTCATATTGGTAATTCGATAAAGAATGATAATGCATTGCTGGGATTCGAAAGAGATCCAGTTGACGTATTTAAGGATGGTCGTAAATCAATCAAAAATGGAAATGTTACTCGATTTGATTCTACTCTGGAGATGGTGGAGCGTTCTAAGATATCTGAAGATTTTAATGAACCGACTAATGCCTTCCATGAATCTAGAAGTTATTCCCCTATGGAAGTTGATGTAACTCCGTTAAGTGAGGAATTAAATACAACTAAACCGCCGCTTATTGCAGAAATGAACTTTCCACATCTTAATAATTTGTCAATAAGCGACAATATTAATTTTGGGGTCCACATTGATTCATATGAAAAATTTCTACCAAAAGGTAAACAAGAATCATTAGAGAGTGGCAAGCCATTTATTTTTGATCAGCATAATGAATCTACCGAGTGTCTGACTGGCACAGAAATTCAAATGAATGTGAATGAAAATTACTTAAAAAATGAAAAATCTGAAACCATCAAAAATTTCGAGCCACTATTATTTGATAATTTAGATGTATCCCTTCCTGGAGAATTTCGAGATTTAGTTGATGCAGATAAAAGTGTTGCCAAACTTGAGCGTGTTTCAATTTATCAGTCTTCAAACGAGGAATGTACAAATGTCCTAATGATGGAATCCAACAGGGTCCTAAATATGCACTGTCAATCTGTAAGGAATTATACTGATGAAACCATGATGGACAGTACCAGAAATCCTGAACGTTTATTAATTGATAAGTTTGATCAAGTTCACCAGAAAGAATTTCGAGGACAACAGTTAGTTGATATTGATAAAAGTGTTGGGAAACTTGGTGTTTCAATTTATCAAACATCGAATGAGGAATCTACAAATGTCCTAAAGATGGAATCCAGCAATGTCCTGAAAATGCACAATCAATCTGCAAGGAATGACACGGACTTGTCTAAAAGCATCAGAAATCCTGAACCATCATTAATGGATAATTTAAATTTATCGCGCCCTGAAGAATCTCGAGAACGATTAGTTGATTCTGATAAATGTGTTGCAAAACTATGTGCTTCAATTCATCAAACATCGAATGAGGAATGTACAAATGCCTTAATGATGGAATCCAGCAGGGTTCTGAAAATGCAAGATCAATCTGTAATGAATTTAACAGATGGAAAACTATCAAAGAGCATCAGAAATCCTGAACCTTTATTATTTGAAAATTTACATCCATCACATTCTGAACAATTTCTAGGGCAGTTTGTTGATATTGATAAAAGTGTCAGCAAACTTGGTGTTTCAATTTATCAAACATCAAATAAGGAATTAACAAATGCCCAAACAATGGAATCAAGCCAAGCCCTGATAATGCAAGACCTATCTAAAGAAAATAATTTAAATATTGAAAAATCGCAAATTAAATGTCAAGAAAATGTGATAGATTTAAAAATGAATGACGATTATAAAAAGATATCAAGATTGTCTTCAAATGATGATAAAGAAGATACCGTCAATATGTCTATTGATATATATAATAACGATATAATTAGTGAAGTCGGGTCTTCATTGTCTACTGATACTTTCAAGACCTGTACCATCAATGAAAATCTTAACAGCCCGAGTGCTATTGAAAATGTACAAGAAATAATGTCGGATATATCTAGTTATGCAGTAAGAGCGTCACGTAGCAATCTGAATACTTCAAATTCAGTTAGACAACATTCCCTTAATGCAGTCATCGATAATAGTCATACATTTACTAAGTCAAATAAACAGGCACAAAAAAATGACCGCTTTTTCAATAAATCCTATGCCACATCATTAAAAATGGATATATCCATTAATGTACTGCCAAGAAATGAATCTGCGATCGATCCTACATCGAAGAAATCTATTAAAAATACAGTGAATATAACTAATCCTCACGATGTTATTGAAAACCTTGACCCTTCTGAAAATAATTCGCTTGAAAATTTAAATGTTTCCGATAAAGAACAAACTCATCTCCATAGTGATCGAAACAAAACGTTTACTAATAATTTTAATCAGTCAATTGACACTGAAATACTGGCTGATAAAATGGATTCAAAATATGGTTGTACAAAAGAGGAAAAACATCAATCAATATCTTTACTGACGTATATTGATGACAATCAGACTAATTTCAATAATTTTGAAACAGATTCTGTTGAAAGTATTAAGCAAATGTCGAAGTGCGTCTTGGATGCTTCTACTTCCGATCGAATCGAAGATAAAAGTGTTGACATATACGAAAAACCAAATGAAACCAGAGAAAAAAGAAAGTCTGACAACGGTAATGATTATGAATCTTCGGTTAAAAAAAAAATTAAAACATCCACACCTGCCTGTGCTTGGTTAAGTGAATTAAAAAATGAAAGTCTTGTTGAGTCATCAGTGTGTAATAAAGACGCAAATATATCTGCTAAAAATATTAAAGAAACGCATAAAGAAAGTATTTACAACGGCACCATATACGATATCGATACTACAACATATGTTTTTGCAAAAACAAATGCAACACTTTTACCGGAAAGCTTTGATAAACCTCAAATGGATGTAACTGCCGGCAAACCTAACATGACTGTGCGTGATCTGTCGATGGACATATCAGATAATAAAAATATCAAGTGCGATTCTATTGAATTCACACTTGAAAATTGTCATAAATCGACAGATGATTTTGTAGAGAATATATCTGATCTCTCTCTGGTGAACATTTCCATGGATAAATCTGACGATAATCAGCACAAGGAGATTGAAAATAAAGAAGGCTTGCGAATATTGCCGATGGATTCTCCTAAACAATTGTCGGTTTCCGGAAAGAGTTTAAACCTCAGCGGTAGTATATGTCACAGTATGTATACGATGATCGACTCTGATGATTCACGAAACACTAGTATAGTGATGCCGTTTGAACCCCCTCCAAATTTGGTTAGCATCATTGATCAAATAGGATTGAACTTGTGAGTATATTTTTAATTTACGCATGCTGTGTGAGAGGTAGGCGTAGGTCAACTAGTAACGTATGAAGAATTGAATGATCCTCGTCTACCGTAGTCGACAGTACCCGGCGTGGCCGGCTTAATTGTAAGATCGAGGTGCTCGCATATGTATAATATCGTTTATTCTTATTGCAGAGAAGACTGTGTTCCAGAAAACTTAGATGGAAAAGAATGGACATTCCGATTGTTATGGTCGGCCATCCGCCTCATCGTCAAATTCGGACCATCGGTGCCCGAAAATAGGAATTTGGAACAGGTTGTGTCGTCGATTGCTTTAGAACCGATCTCCAAAGGTATTTGATTTTTTTATACCTTTATCTTCCTTTCACGATTGCTATGTAGGCTATGACTGATTAGTTGTTGTATATCACCAATTTTAAGGTAAAACTGATTAAGTACATTTTAATAGTTTGAGATATTTTTTGCGATATCAATTTAATTTTCAAATTTATACGTTAATTTTTTTTTTGCATGAAATGTTAAATAAATCAGAGAATAAAATAAAGTTAAACAGATTTTTTTATTGTTTTAGATTCTTTTATACTGTCTCAGATATCGTAAAAATTATTGATAATGAAAAAACTCATTTTTACCAAAAGTGCACTTTGCAATGAGTTTTACCTTCAAACTGACGATATGTTTGGTACTAATTGAGGGCATGCAACATGCCTGTTTTTTATTTGTGTCCGCTCCCAATGTAGAGCATATGGTCTCCTTAACGGAGCTATCTCAACATAAGTAGTTTTACGGAAAATACTTTTATTCTCCTCTATTATAAACCTCCCCTTATTCCTAGAGAATAAAGATAGAACGAGTCAGAGGGAATTTATTCATCGCAGACGGCCATGCTTTTGAACACAAATCCATAAATCAATCTGAAAGAGTTCATACTGGGTTTTGAACCTGTGGATACCGCAACCAAAGAGCACAACCAAAACCTAGGCGATGTTATGCTTTTACATTTCAATCTCACTCGGTATTGTCTTCTTCTAGAAAAACCATTGAACATAGCGGACATGTTTCATCCGCATGCTGTGAAACTGACACTTCATCAATTGAAATCGGAAGAATTGACATCTCTGTGTCAGATATCTGGCGATTTGCCAAACTTGTTACGGCACTGTGCTCAAGTTTCATCGGCAGCCAGGAAGTGGTCGTCAGATCTCTATAGCCTATACGTCAACTACGGTCTTCAATATCTTGACGACAGGTGAAGAAAATGTTTTTTTTATATTTCAATTATAAAATTAATTCATTACTTGTAGAATCTAAAGGTCTTCTTAGTACATATCGTCTATCTCTGTTCTGAATGATTATAAAAAGCTGAGTTATCCAGGTTCCGGCAGTCACCTGTGAAGTGTTTAATTGATCGTGACCTGGAGCGTCAGAAACAAACAATTAGAAGTACTTTTTATTTTATTCCTTATTTATCATCCGGTTACAGGTTTTTCATATTTTTTATTTGGTTTCAATAATATATACGTACAGTAAAACCTCGATTATCCGGATTTTCGATTATCCGAATTGAAATATGTAAACAAAAAAATTCAAATTTGCTGATTTGCACCTGGCAAATTGTGTCCACCGTTGTTCACGCAGTGATGAAATGCATACATTTTTGTTTTTTTGTGTTGGCAGACACAGACTTACTGTTTGTCATTGGGAAATCAAAGAATCTCAAATGCTTTAAAAATATAACAAGTTTTCCGGTTGAATATGATCATCGGAAAAAAGCCTAGATGAATAGTGAATTTTTTAAACGATGGTATGAAAAACAGTTCATTTCAGAAGTGAAAAAATAACAAAGCTCCGAATAAAACATTATAACTAGACAATGCACCGCCCCACCCCCATTTATAGAATCTTTAAACCGGATCAAAGAAATGTTGATGGTAAAATTATTCCACCATATGCCACATCGGTAATACAACCGATGAATCAGGGTGTAATAGAAACATTCAAATGCTCATATGCTATGATGATTATTGCTCAGACGAAAATAATTAAATAACAGCTATCAACTTCTACAAGTAATTAAATTTAAATTAATGTTGCTATATGGCAGTAAAGAGTTGGAATCTGTAGATGAGTCAATTTTGAGAAAATTATGGAACAAATTTTTGAACGATAATAATAATAATTAAAGAAATATATGCCTCAGAGGAATAAGATCGAAAAGACGAAGAAGAGATTTGCAAGGGAAGAGATACACGGTCATACACATTCTGAAGCTTTTTAGTCATTAGATGTCCCCATGAAGTGGTTTGAAAGCAAAGAAGAGTGTAATTCAGGACAACTTATATGTTTTAAAAGCATTTGCGATTTGGGAGCTTCAAAAAGAACAGCTATCCGCTTTAAGCAAAAATTGAATTTCTTAATAGAAAATAATTTAATACTGAAGCCATATGTAAATCTAGACAAATAAGAACTATTCATACTAAATATACATGTCCTCACCTACCATTTATGATTTTTTTCGATTATCCGGATTTTTCCTTATCCGACCACCTTCATCCCCAATTAGTCCGGATAATCGAAATTCTACTGTATATAAGAAATCAACGATGGAGCTCTTTTTCTTTACTGTGTATATTTTTATTGTAGGTTTTCTTTTCGAATTGCCAACGGAATCGTAAGATGTATCTGGCAGGTCGACGTCAAAACACACCTCCTGCCTTTCACGGATTCTGAAAATATAAGTATCAGAGTTCTCCACGGCTCATCGCCCATTCAAGAAACCTCCTTCAAGTCTGCCGCAAATAAGATACGGCCGAACTGGGCCTACATTAAGAATCTTGCGCTCTGCTTACACAGTGTTGTGAAAGACTTCTGTGATAGGCACGCTGACTTGACACTTTTGACTGAATCAGTCAAGTGATTGTTAAGTTTAAGGAATTATTATGATTATTGATGAATTCTTTCTAATGCATAGAATGGATTCATAATATATTGATGTGGATTGTGCGAGGTTTTATTAAATTTGTTATTATTGATGATTGTTACATTTTATAGACCCGACAATTTGAAGCTGTCAAACGAAAACTGAAATATTTAAAATAACCATTGACGAGGTAAAAGACTTGCTGTTTTATGAGTGTTTTTGTACAGAAATAACTTTTATTGACATCTTTGTTTCTGTTGTGCATTCAGTAATGTATTGTGTAATTCACACTTCAATCTGGAGTAGATATTTACTACAATCATAGAGGCAATTCAAAATCTTTGACATCGAGCTTGATTGTATATTTTGATTAGTTTATTAAATTATACACTTTCAAAACGAGAAACAAAATCAGCCCATTTTTTCTCTTAGATTAATAAGTTTAAAAAAATATAAATGTTACAACTAACGGGTACTGTCGTATTTTGATACATTCTGCTGTACTGGGTCAAATTTTCACATCCAAAGAAATTGAATTGATAGTACTGACAATAAAGAGTTCGAAATAAAAACAACTCTATCTTTTTAAATAAATGATATCTAAGATCGCCTTACATTGTTTTTATGATGGGGCTTAGAATGCCATATTTATAGTTTATATGACTAGGGTGAAACTAGAAAATATTTTTGTATTCAAGACATTATATATTTGACGGCAAAAAAATACAATTAAGAGATCAAAGGTTTGCCCTTGTAATAATATTGTTTCAAAAAAAGATAGTGCTCATATTGATGGCTTAGTTCCACACTGCAACAACTAGGAATTGATAGTCTTCAGATATGTCTGACCAAAGTTTTGACAAATCTTCCGACCTGTAGAAAAGTGATAATTATTATTTGTCTCATCTTTTTAGTGAATCATTTATCTCAATTCAAATTTATAGAAACATTGACAAAACCATCAAAATAAATGTTTTCAAGTTTTATTTACATGGAACTAAGAGAAGATTGTTTTATATTTCTTTACTTCCTTGTGCAAACATCTGCCTTCCGAGATGAAGACTAGTAAGTTTTTTTAGTTGTTCTTTTGTGGATTCATAGAAGAGAGGTATTCAAATATAACCCCTCAAAACATCAAATTTTTGACATATTGGTCTATGGAACTAAGTCATTGATATATTATAATTGTAGATGATAATATAAACAACAAACAGAGGTAAAACCACTGTCCGAATTTCCATATATCTAATGGGAGGAAACTGATTTTCATCGTTTTGAGGAGAAAGAAAAAGAGTAAATCATTTTTATACATGTTGTTTTATTAAAAAAACTCATACAGTTACATATCAGCACAGTACAAATAAGTTCATTCGCTACAAGTATATTCTTAAAATTAGCTTATTCACGTTATGCAGTACATTTACACAGAAGTAGATTTTTTTCACAATCCTAAGACAAATCACGATATCAGATTTTGATACTTTTCAAAGGCTTAGTTGCCTAAAAGAAGTTTTAAAGACAATTTTAATTATAAAATCTAAAAGGACAGTGTTACCAAATTCAAACCGCAGCAGAATTTTTCAATACAATAAATAACCCTTTCCTGGAGTCGGTGTCCATTTTGTGTTACCGGCAATATCGTACTCTATTAAAATATCTTATTTAATCATGTAGTTTTGAAATGTACAAAAAGACATTGGACATTTTTGGTTGTATCCCTGCTTTTAATTATCATTAGAAAAAACACAATATTCCTTTGTACTTCATTCCACTTTATTTAATATGTCAGGACTGGTTTCGCTCATTACGAGCATCGTCAACTGATTCGTCATCGTCAACGTCAGTTGACGATGCTCGTAATGAGCGAAACCGGTCCTGACATATTAAATAAAGTGGAATGAAGTACAAAGGAATATTGTGTTTTTTCTAATATAATGCCTTTCCACCAAGTATTGACAGTGAACACCCTAAAAGTGATTTTAATTATCAGATGGCCAGGTCATTAATAATCTTCTTAAATGCGAGGAATCTAGAGCTTTACGCAAGGTGTATTAAGGAACCCGGCTAACTACCAAGTAGATAGGCAGACAACTCCAACTGGCAAGAGAGACACCTGGAAGACTTGTGTGAAGTCGGCCATGGACTGTACTACCAACCGAACAAACGTTGAAGTTTTCCTAATATTAACCAACGAAAGGATTAAGACATGTTTCAGCAACAGGAAAGAGTTAGGTGCACGATTAAAAGATAAGCTGTGACACTGACTAACATAAAAAAAACATGGTTTCATATTGTGAGTGGAAAATTTCATAGAAATGAAAGGTGCAGAACAGATTAGCTAAATAAGCTAGACACTTGACTTGTAATTTACATGTAAATTTTGGGCAGTATAGGTAAAATTATAATATGCATGAATGTCTTCTGGTACCAAATAATCTTCCACTTAAAACAGCCTAAAATATCAATCCTTCTTTTTAGAATGTTTTAAATAAGCTCCGTCTCACTTAATCTATGGATTCATAATGCAGTCTAATTACAAAGATGGATAAACCCACCAGAATATAGTCACCGTGCTAGCAGAAATTGGCAAGTAACAACATTGACAAACAATAAGGTTAATCCACAATGAGATTTTTGAATACCCATTCATTCTCTGGAATAACTCAGTGGGTGCATTTATTAAGGCCAGTTAGGTAAAAAAAAACAGTAATTTATTTATTGTTAACCTTTAGAGGAGTGAATTGATCTATACTGACCGTACTTTACATTGAAGTATATATAGTTGACGATGGCGAAAGCCGAAATAGCTATCAACATATAACATATAAATAATTGTAGAACTGAAATACCTTGATATTTTTAACCTATTAGACACTACTGTGTTGAGTTATAAATCCTTTACAGAAAAATGGCGCTGACATATATACTCCTCTAAAGGTTGATTTCAGTAATGCATATCTATAGGCAGCAATAATCCCTGTCTATTAGAGGTCTGCACGGGCCAAAATTTTACAAAATTACCCGATCCACCGAAAGACTCAGGCCTGAGTCCAATACCACACTTGTTACCCGAAGCCCAGATTTATACTCCTCAATTGTACTTACCCGCCTGAACCCAAGGGCTAGGCTCGGGCCCGTGCAGACCTCTCCTGCCTATTAATCTCTGGCTACGTAGTAGAGTGGTCAAGGTCGTTGGTTTACGGTGGTTGTTCAAAATTCCAGTACGGACAGTTTGATAAATAGTTTTATGAATTTCTGTTTAAAGGCCCCCCTCCCAATCATCCAAAAAACGGCGTAATGAGAGTGATTAACTTACCCCGCAGTTCTCACAGAAAAATCTACTGGTAAAAAGGAGTCTATATGCTTCACATTTTTTTATCCATGTCCACTCCCAATGTAGACCATATGGTGGAGGTATCTCAACAGATTTTTTTTCTAAGAAAAGTTTTTGTTAGTCGCTCAAGCTCTCTTTTCCAAAGAGAGTAGCAGGGATAAGAGGAAAAGGACAGGACTAGTGGTTAACTAATCGCTTTCGCTACACGCAGTTATTGAAGGATGGGAGGGAAATTAAGACATCACAAACAACAAATTGAACAGAAATCAATTGAAAAAAATGCTGTTCGTACTGGGACTCAAACCTGCGAGGTCCAGCACGGAAGCCAGCAACTCTAACCACTGCACCACAGGACAAATGACTTTGGGAGCAGAAAATCTTTTATTTCATGTGTGAAAGATCAGTGTAAATTCATATATACTTTAATTATCTACGTGACGTAAAACCTTGAAGCTGTAATAAAAGCTAAAATTTCCATTTGCCGTTTAAATTGAACTATCATTTAGTTACTTATCAACTTCTGCCAGTATGGTGGCGATATCATGTTTTTTTTTAATGCATTAGGTTGCACACAGCAACTGCAATCAGCAATGCGCAACATCAATAATCATTTCCTCACAACTGTATATTTTCAAACACTTAACAATATTATCTAAGGATTAGTTTCTAACATATTCTCCAAAATTCCCAGAGACTGTGTTTACACTTACGTCCAGGCCAAACCAAAAATACTTGATATTCCATAAAGATTGAAACAAGTCTAGTAAGCCAGTCGATGACAGTGTCATCATCTTCAACTCACTGTACTAATTTGTGGATATCACGAGCACTAATCGATCTCTCATAATTTTGTTTTGCCTGTTGTAAAAATAAATTGATACAAACATGAGTTAGTTAATCACAATAAAATTTCAGTTTATCTAGTCGCTCTTACTATGTGCAAATATTCTGCTGGTGCATTTTGCATAATAAATGTTATAATCTGTGATTGACCTGATTTGCCTTACAGACAGTCAAGTCGATATATGTAATTGACATCACTTCTGTTGTCTTCTTTTTATCCGGAAACAGTTGTAGAGAACTTTCCCGTTAATTCTGCCAGATTTCTCGAGTACCTTAACCCTTTTAGCTTCAGAGATGTTTTCTCAAAAAAGTCCCTTTTAATTTGGTTCAAATTATAATCTATTATTTCCAAAAAACAAACAAAACAAAAAATACAGTCATTATAACATATAAGAGTACGTTTTAAAAAATAAAAAAACAATAATTTATTTTATTGTCCTACATAAAAAAATATAGTAAAAAAGTTTAACAAAGAGAACATAAAATGCAAGCCCAAAGTTTACACCGGGTTTGTTGAACATTTGTTGAAGGCCTACATGATATTCTTATTGGAAAATGACAAAAAAGTACATCATAACCCATTTATATAATAAAATATTCACATATATATATATAAAAAAAAAAATACTATATTAATGGTTAGGAAAGCATGGACCATGTTATTCCTTCTTCACCTGTAGATTATGCGGAATATTGTTCGCTTTCCAGGTGTGGTATATACGCAACACTGTTTTTAGTTATTGTCAGGTTTTTATAAGCCAGCAGGACTTCAGTGACCTTGATGTAAAATGTGGGATAATCTTTGCATCGAAAATACTTTTCCGAACCATTACTTCTGATGATATAATAACTATAGTATAATTTTGTTAAACCTTTTACTATCCCCATATCCACTATACAAGCTAAAAAGCATACCATCTCTTCGATTGTCGTCAGTTTCCATGAGGTGAGTTGGAGTGAAAATCAGACTCAAAATATAGATAAGAAAAAAGCATATATATGTCAGCAAAATAATGTTTTTAAATGAGTTTTTTTTTATTGACAGTTTGTTCTTCTAGCGACCCTTTTTTGTTTCACAATGATTCCTTTGCTATTGCCTCCTACATGATACACCAAAGTGTGCGCTGATAGATCGGCGCTCTGAGCCTTAAGGGTTAAACACTGAGGAATAATGATTTTTAGGAATATTCACAATGTAATTCCTCAAAAATTAACAACAAAAAAAACAACGGTATGTAAGGAAAGCTGCTAGTTATTCCGTTTAAGTGAACATCTACTACCTACTGCGCTTTCAAAAAAGAATATCTTGTTATTTCTTGGTATAGGAATTAAAAAAATAAATGTTTTCTAAACATTGAGTTTCACTTGTAATAATCATTTTGACAAGTAAAAGTGTAAAGATAATTGTGATCTATAGACAACGTTACTTGGGTGAAAGAGAAATGTAGTAAAGGTGTTATAAATATGTGATTATACGGAAGCCCTTTTTCCTTGATGCAAGAAGAGAGCTAGGGAAGGTCTGCGGCGAGGTGGAGGAGCAGCTCTTTCTTCGCAAGGTCCACCTCCTCCCAGCAGCAGCTCGTGCGGGTTGCTATGATTATTGCCTAAGCAGTTACACGAACACACCTAAATACAAAACATAAGCCGTAAAATATGCATGAATGTAATTCTATTCCATCATTTTCTACAACAGCTAATCGCTCTGCAAAACATTGGTCCTTCCAATGAATTTTACCCGATCGCCACTATAATAATTTGGATGGCTCGAGCACTATTGGAATCACAAAATAAAACTCTTTTCATTTCATTTCTAAAAGGAAAAGGGTTAACTCACAGATGTTTGATCATCATCAGGGGCCGCTCTGAGGTTGCCATGCCCCGCAAGCAATTTTCCATTTACTGCCATTACCTCACCATCTAAAGTCATCACGTGATGCGATGATGATTGGAGCTCATTATCTTCACGCTTTATGTCTTCAGCATTCCTGGAATTATTTAAATATAAGTAATTAAAAGCTGTTGCCATTTTGGTTTTTTATTTGCAACAATATTGTCACATGTGACTCAATATAGAAATAGAAACCCAAGTAATTGCAACTGTTTTCATGTGTTTGCGAAATACGCTGACTTCTTTGAAATTTTTCGGCAGATAGATAAAAAGAATTTGAATTTTTAAAAGAGCCATAAATATATTTTACTAGAACGGTTAAGTTAAAATAAATTTGAACAAATGAGCCCCTGAAAGGTGAAGTGGGCCTAGTGGTATGTAACGCCGTAAGCACACTGGTGCGAAAGCAGACCGGTATGAAGCACAACCTTATGATAGTACGGTCCGCTTTCGTTCCGTTTCCGCGTCTGTGTGCTAGCGGCATCAAGGTTGGATGCGTTGTAATATTCTATATGTAGTATTGTAAAAGTGAAGTGATACAAACTGCAATACTGTTAAATCTCCCTAAAACAAATATATTCAATCCATCAAAACATTAAGTAAAGACATGCTTGTACTTAAAAGTCCAATAGGAAAGTTTTACCATTTTACTACTTGCCTCAGTTCACTTCTTGAGGGCTCAAATTAAAATTCTTTCTTATTAGGTGTACATACAAAGTTTTGTAAACATTTAACATGTGTGAAAAGACACATGCCTGTAAAAAAAAACACCTGTAAACACAGTAAATGCTGCAGTAATGCACAGTAAATGCCACAATAAATGCTAAAACCCAATACTGTTGATTGATTGTTTTGTTTTCAATATCAAAGATTTTTTGGCTAGAACAGGCCGATACTTACATAGTCATGAAACGGAGCACGAGTAAGTTGATACTGGCAGCAACCACTGCCAGTCCAAACAGAATGAAAACTAAGCTCAAAGCGACATATCCAGGTTTACTCGTAAGAGCTTGATCATTCTGAAACGAGTACAAAAACGATGATTATGAAGAACCATAATTTGGAGGTGCTTGATGGAATTTCAATATCAAATTCGTCACTTATGACCCAGCACAGTGATTGAGCTTAACACGGGAACATAGGAACTATAATTTCTAATCAATTAGAAGAATGTATTGACCTGCAAAGCAACATAGTCACCGAAGCCGATAGTTGTCAGTGTCACAAAGCAGTAATAAAAACTATCAAAATAGCTCCATCCCTCATATCGGGAAAAAACTGCAGCACCTGTAAATAATAAAATTTATTATGAGAGTAGCTGATATGTAATTGAATTGATGGTTCAGGTTGTAAGGAATATATTATAAAAACTGTCTCAAGATGAATGGAAAGATAATTATTTTTCAAATATTTCCTGTGACTGATTTCTCAATAATGGAATACGATTGTGATATGTGATAATCGCACAACATGTAATTTTCGTGGGTAGTTACCAAAAAATTAGAAAATTATTCGAATAATAAAATACGATAGGGACCTTAAATCTAACTCAATGTTACTTCTGCAATTAAGGTACTTCTTGTTCAAATTCATACAGATACAAGAACATTATCATATTGGCCTTTTAAAAAAGATATATACTATGAACGTGTATTTTTACCTGTTGTTATAATAACGGAAGAAAGAAGTCCAGTCGCAAACATTAAGTTCATTTCGGTGGCTTCCGTCGTATTGCAGCGGAGGTAACATTTTGCTCTTCTGATCACAACTGAGGCAAATTTGTTTAATCTCTCACCGATACTTTGAAACATCACAAGTCCTAGAGGAATGCCGACCTGTAATAAATTGGATGTTTCAAAAAAAACTTCCCGCTGTGACATTTCTATGCGTAATGACAATGTAATAAAAAGAATCTGACATAAATATAAAAATACTTCACATAAACAGATAACTCGGATTTAAAGGAATAGGGCATGGCCTATCTCTATGCAACTTCAAACTGATTACCAAAATCAAGCATTTCAAATCAAAGAATCTCTAATCTTCTCTAAAGCAAGGGTTTATAAGGAAGGAAAAAGCAATAGGTTCCATTGTATGTGTTTAATGTATTATTTCTCAGCTTTTGTATGTGTGAACAGTCTTACTGTATTAAATGATTCAATATATATTATTTATCCCCTAACTCATGGCAAAAAACAATTCAATTCAAAGCAATGTCTTTTTCAACTCATCTTCACATATCATGAGACTAGAGTACAGAAGTTATAACTGCAACAACACCAAAACACAACAGGTGAATGTAGAATCATAATAATAATAATAATCTTAAGTAATAAATGAATTTCGTCAATACTGTTTTCTTATTTGTGTGTATATCACAAAATAATACGCTAGTTGTTTTTTTTTTTTTTTTGGGTATTAACTCGAAAAATGTTTTTAAGCATAAAAGATCATTGAAATTTTTAATGAAAATGAAAGATGAAATAAACGTATTTTTTACAGGGCTGTGGATTCGAAGTCGTGGTGTTTTGCATCTCTTTTAAAATTTGAGTCGGAACATTTATAACTGACGAAGTCCGAGTCGTGGTATTTTTTCACGACTCTGTAGCCCTGATTTTTTGAAAAAGCAATATTGTTGCAGAAAATTATTCAGGATAAAATAAAATCTTGGCATTTTGTTACCGGTAGTCTAGGCTGAAATAAACACTTGTAGGTAGGTATCTTGAGTCAAGGAGTAATCACAATTTTAAAAAATATGTAAGTCGATGGTAATGGATGTTTTATTAATTTATAATATTAAAATCAAATAACAATAAAATAATGCGCCACTTATTGACAAGTTGGCTACAGCAATCTGTTCTATTTGGTGGTTCTAACTGCATTTTTTCAACGATATACTAGAAATGTAAAAAAAATATCACTTTACCTGTGGCATTTGTAGAGAATGAGATCTATCATGAATGTTCATATTTGAAAGAATTCTAAATAAAGCCTCTAAAACACAGTTTATACGTTGTGTTTAAGGAACGTTAAGGTACGCCAGATTGTAAAGCATGGATTATTCTCGATGACGCCTAAAGATAAATAATAAGAAGTAGAAACAATAAATTAACACAAATGAAATAAACAACATAAATTAAAGCACAAATATAAACTAGAAACTAATTAAGTAAGATAATCAAGTTTTAGGATAGTATAGAATGATGCAATTGCTATTATGTTACTATTCAATTTTTCAGCAAAAAGAGTAAGCGGTAACTGTTTAGTAAATTTATCTACAATAAATTCAGTTTAAATTTTTAATACAATGGAAAAATAAATTATTAATACAGACATATCATGTATCAACAGGGCTATTATCATGTGCATAGAGATCAAGACACTTCTTTTGGACGGTATGAAATACGCAACACCGTTTTGTTTTAGCTTTTGACCGTTGGTATTACACATTTGCGTCTATTTTCACGGTTTTTTTATCTGTCAAACACTTCAACGTTGTCATCATAGAAGTTACTTTGGTTCTTATAGTCGATCTGTTGAACGCATACAATGTTGGGAAAAATGGTCATTCATTGATTAGACATGAAAAATTTGAAATAATAAAACAAAATTCTGTTTTTCTGCCCATATCCCATAGAATACGACATCATATATGTTTGAATAATCAACCAAAACTAATAAGTATATTACTCTTTGCAAACGGCAATGAACATAGTCGCAGTTAATACATTTGTATTATACCAATCTTCAAAAGGTAATACAATAATATTTCAGACTGTGAAAAATAAATGCACAGATCTAAAGACAAGAGCGTTAAGATCATTTCGTAATTTAGCACTTAACAGCAGTGTAAACATGTAATAACTAGATTATGACGGTTACTAACTTAATACTCTAAGCTGATGATATGACAAGATTGAATCATTCTGTCTGTTCCAAAAAGCATGATCGTGAGAAGAAATGTCTCTTTTAGTCTAAATAAAATAAACAAGGAAACCAAAAAAAAATATCGGGTAATTAAATAAATATTGAACACAGTCGTTTGTTAAGAGAAGGAGTCGGTGAAGGTAAAAAGCGCTTACCACTGCATAAGCCATACAAAAAGCTTTGCCACCTATGGTGACGGGGGTAGAATGACCGTATCCGATCACCGCGATTACTACTGTTGCAAAATAAAATGCACCGGCAAATTTCCACTGCGGGCCTGCTTTGTGGGGTTTGTTTTCTATTATAACTATTTCAATCATGTGGTAGTCTTCAGGGGTTATATTGTATTTCCGCACCAATCCATTCTTTATATCTGCAACAAAAAATCACCTACTGTACACAAAAGTTTTTATCAAGTAACACTAAAACCAGTACTGTTTCTTTAATTCAATTTTTCATCAGAGAATGTTTTATACGGTTGGCTGTGAATACAACCAATTCTCACAGAACAGTCAATAACATCATTGGACATTTTAGCTTATGTCTTTTTCGTTTAGGATTATAACAAATCAATGAAACGTCACAATTTTTTTTTCCTGTGTTATTTTTCCTGTACGAAGTCTGGCATTATGGGGTTTTTGGTGCAGATCTTGATAGGTTTTTGGTTTTTTAAGTTGTGATCTAACGTGCCCAAGTGTACTAACAATTTATTGCTTGCACAGTCAATATAAAGATATGATTTAAACACTGATTTCAAAGAATCATTACTGATTTCAATTCCACCACATATCACATAACTCAAAATAATCTCTTCTCTTATTGAGCTTCATAAGTTCCCATAAATATTACACTATTCTGTATTGCGGTTATTAGGATTGTTCGCAATCAAAAATGAAAGAATATGCAAAGGTGTGTATTCTTTTGAAAATTAGTAGTTTGCCATTGCGGAAAAATAAAATATTTTTTTTGCTGATAATCTGTTTCACAAAAAAACATGTAGTAATTATTTATATAATGTCAGAATTAGAATATAATCATAATATAGCCATTATGAAGCCGAAATAACAATAAATTATATGTGATAATTCTTGTGGAACTAAATCCATTGCAATTTTTACTTTATTTGTGGATAGAATTGGATTGAGAAAAACACATTATAAATAAAAGCTAATTACCAGAGAGCATCTCCCATCGTCTCCTTTCCGTATCTGACTCGAGAGAGTCAAATACTGCGGCCCCGATGAGAAGGTAGGTGAAGGTGCAGACCACCAACGAGAGGGTGCGGACATTTTGTCGCTTCATCACGCATCCAATGTCCAGACCTAGCCAACTCTCAATATGCATTCGATGGGTTTTTGTTACTGATGCCTCACGTTTTGATCTTGCTTTGGGATTCAAACATACTCTATACACTGCAAGAAAGAAAATAATCAAATAGCATTGTGAGAATAAAAATATTTGGCATGGCAGCAAATTAAACAATGTGTCAGATATTTTGATTTTTTAGACAATCGAGATCAACTAAACAAAAAAATAAATCACCGATTCATACCCAAGATTTCAAATCTGTATTTGATATTGAATTTGTTGGGACTTGAACCTGGTACCATTTGATAGTTACGACAATGAAGATCTTCCACTACAGAAACATACTTTTGAGATGGGCGAGAGTGATCGTTTAAAAACTTTGAGCCGCATTGTTATTAACAGAATTTAGTTATTTTTTAAGTAGAAAAATAGTGGCATGTTGTAAAGGATATTTAAATTATTATTATAAAACATTAATAAATTATTATTATAAAACATCGAAAAGACAGGGTATACTGTAATTATACCCAGATTTTTTGGTAATCATTTACACTAGAGTCTGAAACCATCTGACAGTTAATTTAGTATGGCCGCCGTGCCAGTGCTGCCAATACAAAAACATACCTTACTCAATAATTATTATTATTATTAAGAAGAAATACTTTAACATATACTGCCTGGTACACACATTACCGCAAATTCGGCACAAGTAGGGCTTTATTCGGGTCCTATTTGGTTGAATTCGTGTTTAGGAATTTGTTTCGCACCCCAGGCAGCAGTATTTTTGGAGTATTTCTAACGGTTATTAGAGACAACTACGATTCTTAGGTATGTACAATATTTACTAATAATATTTAATAATAATTATTGAGTAAGTTATGTTTTTGTATTGGCAGCACTGACACGGCAGCCGTACTAAATTAACTGTCAGATGGTTTCAGACTCTAGTGTTAATGATTACCGATTTTTTAAATATTTTCTTGCATGATGAAGTGTACTTTATCGTGATATGTACCTACTTATTATGGTTGTCTGAATTTATCTATAAAAATCATTAATAAAACGCAGTCATAATGGAATACGGACATAATAAGGAGTGAATATATACTGGCAAACCAAAGCAATATTAAACCGTCGAGAAAATTAAATACGGGTAGGTAATTGTCAACGTACCTCTTCCATAATAGCACTAGGGGTGTGGAAATATTATCATTGTTATTAGATCATTCTCGAATAGAGGGAAGCCTTGTGATTGAACATTATTGAAAATGTTTTAGAGTTCTTTTAACTTTAAAAGAAATTCATCGTTTTCATAGTCGCTGATTACTAATTAAAAAAAAATAGTAGCACAATATTTCCATGGACGCGTGCGAACACAAAATGTATATATTTTGACATATAGAAACGTCAAAGCAGTTGACCATAGACTAATAATATCTTAAATATTCCCTGCGCAATATGGACGCATAATAAAATAATACTATAATATTGTTATATAGTAACTAGAGATGAGAGGTGGAAAAAACCCCGGGTTTTTTTGGGGGCTTAAACCGGGAAAATTGGTTGTGTATAAACTAATTGGCAAAATTGAAAAATAATATTTTATTATCAAACTAACAATTGTAATTTGAATCGTTCAAATTATGTACAGTCCCACAGATTTTGTCACTAACGACCCGGGTTTCGCCTTTCGGCATCTTCAGGCGTTTAAGTGCATGGATGAACTTGAACTGACGCTTATATAATAAATAAATGTATCACTGAGTCTAAAGCCATTGCTGGCGAAAAGGATAAGCTGGGTCGTTAGTGACAAAATCTGTGGGAGTGTACATAATTTGAACGATTCAAATTTAATATTGAAATTCCACCTAGCACCTTCAGTCGAAATCTTAAATTATATAACAATTGTAAGTTATTTTTGACATTCGGTAACACAAATCGCAAAATGTATGTATTAATTATACCAGTGTTTCTCAACCTTGTTGGTCTCGTGGCCCCTTTTTAGTGTCTTTGTTTTTCTGTGGCCTCCATACCATTCTAAATCCCAGTAATTTGCGGATTTGCCCAAATAACCAACGTGAGACCTTTTTTTAGCTCTTCCGAGGATTTCAAATTTTATATCCTGGAAATTTGCGGATTTCCAGAAATTTTGGGCTTTCGGAAATTTTCCCGTGGCCCCCCTAAACTATGCTGTTGCTCCCCAAATCAAAAAAATATCTGTGGTCCCTGGGGACCACAGGGCTCCTGGTTGAGAAACCCTGACTTATACTATTCACAAAATATGAATAATATGATGTCATGAAGGGCTTTTAGCTTATGAAAAAGACTAGTCAATAAGTTTGACCAGTGACATATGCATACTTACTTAGGTATATTGGAATCCAAAATAAAAAAAAAACTTTTAAGTAAGTAAGTTTGTTAACGGTCCAGTTTTTATGACACTCAGCGAACATTTTGTAAAAACGACGAAAAATATCATTTAAGCAAAATATTCCCAATATTCTAAGTTTTTTCCCAATTTTCCGGGCTTATTCCCAGTTATAGCGCCAATTCAAAATTTCCAGGATTTTTTCATTTCTGGTCAAAATTTATTTTGCTGTCAGCTGTGAGATAAAACATCGCATTTTATTAATCTTCTACAAATATTTGTAATAAATAATAATAAAACATAACATTTATTTGTTTATTTATTTTTTGACTTACTTCAATAGATACCAATTATCATTTATAATAATATGTTGTCTGCAGATATTGTAAAGTTATTAAATTTCTCGTGTGATTGTTTTCTTCTATATCCCTCATTCCGACAAAACGTTTACTAGTCTCTTCAAAGAGTTAAACTCTACAGTATTTTTTTTTTAATCACAGATAAAATTCCCGTTCAATGTGAACAATTTTAAAGTTTCTTCTTCATGTTATATCTATGTTGAGCTCGTAATCACACAGCTTCAACAGTTTTGACGCGTGCAGGTTGATGACTTTATTTGCACTAAGCGACGCCCAATTATGTAAATGCAATTGATTTACACACATACCTGTTGACTTTCTCTCAAAATTTAGACAGGCAGAAAAAAGTTGTAAAATAATACCTTTGATTTATTTGAACGAATAATATTGTTCTTAGCTGAGATACTTTCAGTACATATACAAATTATACCAATGTATCTTTACGGATCAATGATGCTCTGAACGGCATACACAAAAGCTAAATAGATAATATCGATGTATACATTGTAAAAAAAACTGCTTATGTTATTCATAAGTTATTACTTAATATTGCGTCGTTTTCCTCAATTTATATTTAACTCGTTTCCCATGAAAAATTATCAAAAAAACATTATGTAAAAGATGACAACACAATTCTTCAGCGTGGAATGCTATAAATTATAATAGTATTCAAATTTGCTTAGAATGGATAATTTAGGAACAAAGAAACGTAAGGAAATTGTAGCTAGATATAATTTAAATATACGGATGTAACCTTGCAACTGATTATAATATTTTTAGAATTACTATTTTTTATGTTATAGCATCTGATAACACAAAACCTAAGAATGGAAATTATCGACGACTTTCTACATTTGTTTTTAAACCATGTCCGCTCCTAATGTGGAGCATATGGACTCCTAATGGAGTTTATCTCAACAGAAGTGTTTCTACGAGAACTGCTTGTTACTCAGTTGCTCAACCTCTCTTTTTCCAAAGAGAGTAGGGATAGAAGGATAAGGCTAGGACAGGACTAGAGGTAAGCTAATCGCTCTCGATACGCCCGTTCATAGAATAGGATGGGTGGGGGTGGAGAATTGAAGACATCACATACATCCATGCCTACGAACAGAAATTCATAAATCGATCGAAAAATCAATTAATAAAACTGTCCGCACCGGGATTTGAACCCGTGCCCCTCGTAACCGAAGCCAACGACGTTGACCACTCGACCACGCAGGCGGCATTATGTTAGTATAATATATAGTTACAGGGCCGGCGCCATAATACAGGCTAAATAGACAACCGCCTAGGACGCCAACCATTAGGTGGCACATAAATGGAGTCTTTTTTTATATAATAAATAATAGTACGTTTTATTTTAGTTTGATATTTGTTCATTCTAATTGTGTATCGTATTCTAAATGATTCGAAAAAGGGAGGTTGAGCTACTGAGTATCAAACAGTTTGCGTAGAAAAACTTCTGTTGAAGTACCTCTATCAGGAGACCATATATTCCATATTGAGAGCTAACATGGATATATAAAACAATATTTCTAATAATTCCGAATTGGTTTTTCATCATTAATTCGAAACAAATGGGACGATTTGTTAAAAAGGGGGCGCCAAATAACCTCGCGACGACACTGTATAGTTATAATTAGTTAATAGTGCCAGATTGAGTGAGTAAATCCTTTTTCAATTCATGACAATTGTCAACATTTCTAAATCCATTAGGTATATACTCAATTCAATATATGTATTACAACAATTATCAGTACAAGTACTATGTCCGCTTCTAAATCTGGATCGTATATCATGATAAAACAATACCTCGATCCCACAACTTTTACAAAAAAAAGTTTTTAATATATCATATAAATCAGCTTCATAGTGAAAATCTCATATCACAAATATGATTTGAACAACCCTTTTTCAAACTTGAAGAAATACGATTTATTGCCTGTATTTTTATTTGGATAAATGAAATATCTGTTTTTTTTTAATATTAACAGAGCAAATTTTATTATTGCATAATGTTTATGTTTGGTTCATGATGAAATACTATGGTTTTCTATAGTGCGCGCGGCAGTCCCTCATATAGCGTTCTTTCATAGAGCGCAGTTTTCAACAAAATTAGTTAATCCAATGTTTTTCAATGTAAGCTCAACTAGAATGCCTTGATATAAGATAATAAAGAACTATCTATGATTATAGAAGATAAAAACACATCAGCGGCATAACCACCTCATAGCAGAGTTATGCAATGCATGAGGGCACAGCGAAAATTTGATCCGTGCGTGACATTTGCATTATCAAATTTCTAGATACGCTACTGACAAACATATATGAGCTTGTTTAAATATGTTAAAAGACAATACCGAATATATTTTGCTTAGTGCCTCCAAATTATATTGTGCCTTGGGCCACCCAGGTGCTTAATTCGCTACTGACCCACCCTGGGTTTATTTAGCGAGGACCCGAGATTGACGCTATAGGAGGGTTGACTATATTTTAAATTCAGTTTTCATTATTTATTTTTATTTTACATCAGCTTTTTGGACGGTTTTACAAATTTAATAAAAACATTGCCTCCTAATTGTATTGCGCTGAGGGCTTTGGGCTTACAAAGAGCTTAGCTCGCCATCAATTTCAACCCGACGTTATCGTAAAAATAGTTATATATTATCATTATGTTATTTCGTTTATTGTTTGTCTATTAATATTGATGTGCATTTTAAGATCCCTCCAAAGGCATTCCTCCTCCTGCCCACCCTATTCTAATAATGGGACGTAGCGAGAGCGATTAGCTAATCACTATTCCTGTCATATATTTCATTCATACTCTCTTTGGAAAAAAAGAGAGGCTGAGTAACCGAGTAACAAGCAGTTCTCGTAGAAAAACTTCTGTTGAGATAAACTCTATTACAAGTGCATAAGCTCCACATTTGGGGGCGGACATGGTAAAAAAAGATCAAACACATTAGTAGTTAACTTCATTGAACTGGTCATTTCAAAATCCCCATAGCTGACAAAGAGCAAATTCAAAAATAAATTCTAAATAAGTAGTTTTACTATAATACTATAGGCCTGCTCAAGATATGGCATAACTATTATATTGAAAGCAAATCACTAAAAACATGTGTCTATTATTGTGTGTCAATTATTTTCAATCTCACGCAACAACAGATGAAACGTTAATCTGTAAATTACGGAAATGGATCATACATAAAATTAAATGCATATACCTAAAACTGATTGCGGTTGCATAGATAATAATTTATTAGTATTGAATCATTCGGATTTGAAATACATACACTAAGTATGTTTACGAAAGTTAGATTCTTCTTTTAAAATTTAAATTTGGTACCTTATTAATTCATGCAATATTTTATAATATTTTCATTTATAAATGTAATCTGAACAACATTTTTAGTTTTGTAGTATTGCCCTAAAATCGATAAAATAAATACTACACTACCTATATATTGCATTGGAATGCGTACTTACGTCATTATTTATCTCTGTAGTTTTCAAATTATAAATTGGCATAAATTTAATGTAATTCTCGATATGGTTGGTACATATTATGATAATCAGATGCAGGTGCCGTCCTTGCGGAGAAGTTATGAAACAAGTTTTGATTGTTAATTTTTGTAGGTAGAAAGGTAAATTCTTTCGGCACGAGAATAAGTAATATTTTTGGTCATAAAGTTATATTCGATTTCCGCATTCAGTTTGAAGGATATCAATATGACCAAATCGATCTAAACCGAAAACCGATTTGAATTTGGATGCCAATCAACCCACGCTCATTTTCAGTAGGAGGTACTTACGGTTGAAATATTTGCAGAGGTCGAAAAAAAACGATTTATAAAATCGGAACTGCCGACAAAATATGCCGAAGGTCCAGTAATTAAATAATTAAAAGTGTTAAAATAATTAAAGTTACGTAGCATTTGCTAATGCGATCGTTCCACAATAGGGTCGAGCCTTTGCCAGGTAATAGTCCAGTGTTAAGCTACGGTCGGAGTCAGGGTTAGAGTTGTCCGAATCCAAAGCCCTAGTAGGCAGTTGTTTAGAGGCGGCAAGTTCTAGGGAGCGGCAAATGATCACAGATTTTTTTTATATAGTGCTTAAAGTAAATTATAAATTCTAAATAAATTTTACACATAACTTGACCTTATATAATATATATTCAATGGTGTAGTGTAATTAAAACTATATTTTCCATAATATATTCTTCCATAATAAAACTATATTTTCATAATATATATATTTTCCACAGGTAAGTAACATGTATATATTAATAAATATTTATCAAGATTATAAAGAATCGATAATTATACTGGTATAATATAAGTGCATTTAAAATTTTTATTTTATTTTGTCGGTGAGAAATATTTTTTCACAATTATTTAATAATAATATGGGTTTTTTGGATGATACGTATTTATTTATAAGGATCTTTGTCAATAAAATAAGGTACATATTACATTAAAGGTTTATGTTTAACGAGTAATTCAAATAGAACAATAAGTTCTCAATACATGTAAATAAAACTTGTTTGATTGTTTGAGTTCTGTAAATCACTGGTAAAGCATGTGACATATGAATAGAATCTACAGCAGTGTTTCTTAACCGTATTGAAAGAATCGCCCCCTTTTGCAGAAATAAATTATTCAAAATTATCTAACGCCCCCTCCCCTCACCGACGAATTTGAAATCCTCAATTCCCTATACTTTTCCCCAAAATATCTCCGAAACTCGTTTTTTTATTAGCTCACCGATGAATTTGAAATCCTCAATTCCGTATACTTTTTACCCAAAATATCTCCGAAACTCGTTATTTTTTAGCTCACGAATTTGAAATCCTCAATCGCCCCCTCGCAATCCTAAATCGCCCCCCAAATTCTGAAAAATTGAAAACGAGGGTGGTACCGCCTCCGTTAAGAACCACTGATCTTCAGGAACTCTTTTAATCATGAGTAGTATCGTATAAACAAGTTTAGTTCACACACATTCAATTAGTTTCTCTGTCATTTTCGGAACACAATTAAATAAAGCGTCAAAGTTTGCCTGTGCAGCGATGACAACAAGACGCAGAACATACGCATGTATGCAGCACTATGCTTCCGTGTGTATTAAAAAAATCTCTGCTCCCCTGAGTTGCAATACGAGAACTGCTTGATACTCAGTTGCTCAACCTCTCTTTTATTTTTCGAAGAGAGTTGAAATATAAAGGATATGGCTAGGACAGGACTAGTTGTTGGCTTATCAGTCACAGTACACCCTGCTATTATAGGATTGGATTTTTTTTAAACATTAGAAACATCCATGCCTTCAAATAGAAATCGATAAATCAATTAAATAAATGCGGTTCGTACTAGGGTTCGAGCCCGCAAGGTCCGGCATGGTAGCCAACTACTAGGGCTTATACAAAAACCGACTTTTGAAAAAACCGGTTTTCGAAGTATTACAAAAAATGGATAATTCAATTAAAATAGCGAGAAAAAGTGCAATTTTTTAATGTTGTTTATTTATATACATAATGATACATAACAATAAATCATTTGGTGTTACTTTTCAGACAATATGATTTAAGAAAACGCAAAGCGTCCACTGATCGTTTTGTAACATTATTTCCTGATATCGAAAATACACTTTCGCTAGGTAAACGATGTGGGGCATATGGTCTTTAAGCCATCAACTAAAAGATTTAAATTTTCGGTCCCTTTGTTTATAGACTCGTTTATGGAAAATTCGGCACAACCGGTTACGAAGTTGAAAAACCGGTTTTTGAGTGTCACAGATTTAACCAAACAACCGGTTTTTGAAAACCGACAAGCCCTACCAACTACGTTAACCACTGTGCTATGGACGCGACATGGAGTTTTCACTCAATTTTATAGTATCAAGTATTTGAGAATCATCTCTTTTAATTATATTATACTAACATTTCTTTTTATTACAATATTTATTTTTACCAAAATACCAGTTCTCCTTGTAAGCTATGACAACAAATGATCAGCTGGAAGTTTTCTGTCGACAATATTTCGTCTGCATTAAAATTTGAATATATGTATATTTATCTATTTGAAAATCAAATAAAAAGAAGACATTCTCGGAGAGGGGAATATTGAATTTTTGGCATTCACGGGACGATCTTTGTATTTATTATCTAAAATAAAATTTCTCGTTTATAATTTTTTTAACAGCGTCTGTTAGTGGTCGAAAATGGATTACCGAAGATTGTTTTACGTGTTTTACGTTTGTTTTGCAATTAACATTAGTGTTTGTTTCTGTCAATATTTTGATAGCCCGAATAATTTCATTGGAAACATTGTGAATTCTTTCTCACAACTATGTAAGTACCTACACAGCCATAAACAATATAATCGTAAACTTATAGTGATTATAGTGAAAATATTCGTGTATCGCACACTTTGGACGTTAATGCCAAACAAGTTATTTAGTTTTGTATTTTGACCACGAATATTTTAGAAAACGAATCAAGAATTGCACAAGCTTAAAAAGCATATAGAATATTTTTTGACATTTATAAATAAAGAATAAGGTGATATAGCTTGTTTGTTATGCAAAGTCGCAAAGAGTGGAGCAATATGATGCAAACAGGGCCGGATTACCTATATGCAAAAAAGCCTAGAGCCTCAAAACTCTGGCCTCCAGTCGAAGTGTATACTTTGCGTCTTTTGCATTGTTTCAATTAACACTTCCATTCCATTTCCCTCCATTCCTAACATTTGGGTATTGGAGCCTCATAATATTTGAAAATAAATAGCCTAGTCTAGGCCCTAGGATCTTACTACATATTTATATTCAATCCGGTGTTGGGCGGTAAACAGCAATGTATGTTTAATATTCTACAACATGGGTTGTCTTCCTAGATGTTATGAGGGTCGCATTTGCGATTTAAAAAAAATCCTAGTGGGTGAAATTCGGATTTTTTAATAATTTCGATTGAAGTAAAATGTGTTATTTGTTAAATAATTATTAAATTGTTGGAAATCGCTCTGAATGTCAGATCCGTGGACGTGAGGTCAACGTCGTTGGCTTCTGTTGCACTGCTCACGGGCTCGATTCCAGTACGGACAGTTTCATGAATTAATTATTAAATCGATTTATAGAATTCTTAACGAAAGCATAGATGTCTAAAAATCCCATCCGTTGATCCATGATTCTAACTCTGAATAAGGTTTAAGAAAAGGCTTAGAGTTCAATGAACTTTCGGTTAGATGATTTGCACTTATAGTGTAGCCAGCGATGGGCTGCCAATACGTTAGCAAGGGGCTCGCTTAATCTTCAAGCACTCATAGGCAATATTTGAATAAGCAATCGATTGTTACTTAATACACTTATACTATGTAAAAAAATGCAATTTACCGTAAACTTTTCAATCTAAATGGCAATAAATTTACTACTGTGTATACTGGAACTGTCGTAGATAATATATATGTCAAAAATTGCAGTTATATACTAATTTGATCTGAGAATATTGTTTTCTCATAAACTAACAAGGGGCTCGTCGGCCTTAGAAAAAAATAACAAGGGGATCGCGCGAGCCCCTCCGAGCCCCCTCCAGCCCACCCCTGAGTGTAGCTCCCCATAGTACTCTGTTTGGCTACAATATTTTATTTTTTAATTAAAATTAAATATTAAAATATTAAAAATATGCATTGAGTAAATATGTATTTTTTTTATATTTTCAACAAAATCAAAAATCAAGTTTACTTTTACCAGTGAAAACCATTCAATCTACAAGTCACAAGTGCAATTATTTTCTTAAGGGGTGTTTTTTTTCTCCCTCAAAATGATCTACATTCTTTTAATCATTTACCTTTCTCGTAGTACATTCAGTAATTATATCAACCAATATAATGAATAGGCAAATTTTCGAATATATTTGGCTTACTAAGGGTGGGTGCTACGTAATAATTTGTGTGACGTACACCACTAGTCTACAATAGACATTAAGTGACTTCTTAACAAACATTCGTATAATTGATAGAGTCTAACTTTATGGAATTTTCAAAGCACCTCAGTTGAGTTAAGCTTTCCTTATTGTTATTCCGATTTTTTGTAATGTTATGAAAGACTATTTATTTATTAAATAGTTTAATAACTTTTAATGTGTTTGGAGCTCTAATATTTTTTATTCTTAGTAGCATAAAGTGGCGCCACTTTTGACTTTTGCGATTTGTATACACAAAAAAATACAAAAGGAGTCGGAGTCGTTAGTTTTTTTCCGACTCCGACTCTACAGCCTTGTTAATGAACACATAGTTTCACTGGCGCTCCTGCACCCTATAAATTAGGTTAGGTTAGTTTTGTGATGTTAGAAAAATGTTCACAATCATTTCATTAATTTAGTTTTACGTTATCATTAGTTTTTAGAAAATTCTCATTCTTTGTTGGCGTCCTCACTATGATGGTGAAAGCATTTTACATGCCACGCCTTCTAACATTAATTGATTATTTATTTATATTTGAGTCCAAGTTTATATTGTGTCTTAAATTATGTTCGTACGTTGAGTATGTATACATATGCCATTAAAATAATGGTTTCCTACGATTTTCCGTTGACTACTGTACATGTCTCAAATTCGATTGCATCAGATTGCATCTTACTGGGTCGACGCGCCGATCCGTGAAATTTGCGGTAAGTAGAATTATGGCTCGTAATTATTTTTGGTACTTCAACGCCAGGCACTGAAAATGCAACGGTCGTCGGTGAATCTTCACATCCAGATGGGGCGTAACAGATTTCAAAATATAAAAATTACATTAAAAACTGCCCTTTTTATATTATGTCGAACATCGAGTTCAAGGCGTTATTTTTGCAATAATTATTGCAACGTGACCATTCATTTTTTCCTCAAAACGAAACACCAACTTATTTTTAGTCAACAGTATATCTAAAAAAAAACGAATGTGTCTTCATAGTTTTTATGAATTAATGAATTGCTTACGGAACATTCTCAGTGTTCCATTCTATCACTTTTTAGTTTAGTTTTAGAATTTAGAATGAAGTGAATACTAATCAAATACATCTTGGTTATAATTTAGTTGTCAGATTTTTTATTTATCGCGATTTTAAATTGTTGATTAGGTTGCCGTCCCTCTTAAAACTAGTCATTTTAGATTTAGCTTGTGGACAACAGGATAGAACAGAGGTGGTGAAGCTTTTCATTTTTAAAGGCCACATTCATTTATCTGATTCAGCATAAGATAAGGCCGCAGTAAAGAAGACGTCGACACCTTTTGACATTTTTTTACGTATGGTCCAGTATGGTCACATTTCATGTTATGTGTCGTATGGAAAGGTTTCACCACCTAGCGTAAAACAACTAAGTACCAATTTATTTTTCTGTTCCAGTTCTTAAATTATCTGTAACGATCTTGAATATGTTGCTGTCGATTAAAACATGTCGATGTTTTGTCTTTTGTTTCATTTCGTTTTATTTCTATATATGTACTTTATTATACAGCTTTTTTAACAAAATAAAATGTTTTTCGCTAAATCGGTGTATCCCTAAACAATATCTTCCTTTGTTAACGCCTAAACATACAATTTACTTGTAAAAGATGTGATTGTAAATCGTAATAGTGTGCAAATTTTTCTGACTTCTCCGACCGGTATTTATTGCTTCCGAACCAGGCAAGTCATTGTAACTTTTTTCAGAGGTGGGGAGGCAAAAGATGCTAGCTTTTTGTCGACTAATTCGTTTATATATATATACATATGTGCTCGTCAGTGCAGTGCAAGTGTAAGTTTCTTTAAATTTTAAGGGCACACACCAACCCATCTACCACCCTCCCTTAAATGGTGTAAGGCAGGGTTACTCAACCAGGGTCGACGTGGCCACCATGTGGTAAAGCAATGAACTCACATTTTTCAATAATTGTACAATCTGTCGATTACCAACTTTTTCAAAAAATTGAAAATTATTTTGGAATCTTTCAACTTCCAATTTTTTATCAGTCATCAATCTCGATATCCTGAAATAATTGTGTACCGAGTCTCAAAAAACTTCTTTCTGGTATGGAGGCCACGGACAAAGGGGCCACGGACTTAAAAAGGTTGAGAAACTATGGTGTAAGGTCTTAATCAATTTACGAAAAAAAAAAATTTTTTCTTTAAATCTCAGGTTAAATGTTATTGTTCATAGTAACTTAACTTGTTACGATGTTTGTGAACAATAAATTAAGTTGTGACTGCACTGCTTATGACTGTGTAATCTCAGTACGTTTTGTCATCGTGCAATCTGCGTATGTTAATTATTGTAAAAAATCAAAACGTTCAACAAATTCTATTTTTTTATTTAATTCATTTCTTATAAATGTGTCAACGGTTTTAAATATTAAATTTGTTATTCCAATTGGTGTGTTATAAAATGTTGACAAGTGTCAGACATAACCTCGCAAGGTTTGCGAATCAACCAAAATTGGTATAAATTACAAAATAAAAGTCAAAGTTTTGGTCCTTTCCTACCTCATGCAGGGAAAGGGTATATAGTAATAATGAGAAATTAATTTCAAGAATTGGGTACGACAATTTACAGAAATAAATTCAACAATGGTGATCCGCCTATCTTATTTAAAATATTATTTACTACTATTTTCTTTTTTAAAAATGATTAAATTAATTTCCAAAGTTCCAATCTATTCATTCTTAATTCTTTATTATTAACCAGATGGAGTATTTCAACAGTTTTACTTGTATCAAAATTGTGATCATTTTCTATCAACTGATTCGCAAACTCTGAAAAGTCATTGTCTTTTACATATCTTTCGCGTTATTTATTGCTTACATTAAAATTTCTACTTTTCTACCCTACTTAAGCAGCTTGACAATCTTGACAGGTGAGGCGATATATACCGCTCTGATAAAATGATTTTACCTTATCTTTACCATCTATTGAAAGTTTCTCTATGTTGTTAATTGTATAAAAAGCGGGTTGTAAGTGATCCGATAACAACCTTGAGACATTTGAAGATGTGTCTCCACCTTATCATAAGTTAGTTCCTTACCCAAATATGGTATTTTTTGTGCGTTTCAGTACCTAGGTAAAATAACAGAAAAAGATTTTTAATTTCAATAATGTGGACTTTTATCTTATAGGTAATCTTTATCTGTTTCAGGTTATGCACCCGATTGGAATCAAGCAAACAGTAACGTCCAACCAGGACGTATACTCCTTTACTCTAAGCGACAATTCCACTCATATCCCTTATTGCAAGCACCCAGTTTTCTAATGCAATCACCAAAATTTAATCCGGCGCTTACAACAATAATATTCGTCAGCGGATTCAGAAGTACCCCTTCAGATAAAACGCTTTCACATCTAGCTGAGACCTTCGCACGGCGCGGCGGTGTAAACTTTTTGTCATATAATTATGATTCTTTCCCCAATGGCGACTATTTCCAATACTTTGACTTGGTCAGAAACACTGGACGTCTTTCGAGATACCTTGGCAATTTTCTACTAGATCTGACAAACTTGGGTGTCAGTAGAAAAAATATAAGAATGATAGGATATAGTTACGGTGCACAGTTAGCTGGTGTTGCTGGTTTGTACTTCCGTCAAATACGAGGGCAGCCCATTCCTCGCATTACCGGACTGGATCCTATTACTCTTTGCTTCCCTGAATCTGCAACTATTAAACTTGGAACTCGAAGTGCACAGTTTGTGGACACTATCCAAACGAGCTTTTTTAGCGAAGGCGGGGGCTATGTAGGACACGCAAATTTTATAGTGAACGGCAACGGAAACAGTCAACCTGGATGCGAAAATGACTTCGTTTTTTGCGTACACGAAAGAAGTGTAGATTTATATGCCGAATCCATTTTACGTCAAGACAGTTTACTGGCAGTTGCGTGTGGTAATTGGTTCGACTTTAGCAATGGCAAATGTCGCAATAATGAAGTATCACCAGTCGGTTTTAGCTCACGTGCCGACATCAATGGAACTTTTTTCATCAGAACCGCAGTCAAATCTCCATTCGGTATTGGACTTCGTGGACTGCAATAACGATACTATTTTTATTAGTGTCGTATCTAAAATATATAAAAGTCACTAAGCGTGCGTGAATACAATAATATTGAAAGTATTGCAATCATGTTTTAGTAATGAACAGTGTACAATAATGTATTGCCGAAAAGCGTGACAGTTATAAATGAAATATCAAGCTTTCTGGTTTCGGAAATATATTTGATCGAATGCGTTTAGTAATATAGCATAGAAATATCTATTGACAATAATATTTTTGATAATTTACAATCCGGAACGGAATTTTTGATTTTTGAGAGTGTGAAACTCTCCAATTGCACAAACCGGCCCACCGCTCTGGTCAAATGATCCCTTCATATAAAGTTGTGAGGTGCCTGTTGGTTTGTGTTTGTAGAGAATCGCATTGCAGATAAATACAATGGATGCCATGAGTGGACTGGCCAATATCCAATGAAATCCATCATGTTTTTTTTATTGTCATGGTTTAACCAAAGATTAAACAATTAATTATAGTCTTACGCGTTTTTATTTTGTTATTAGGTTCTTTGGGTCCTTTGTTTTTTTTTATTATTTTTATTTAGTGGAGTACAAGGCCAACCCTATAGATAAATTATTTTAGACATGTCAATACTTGGTCATAGGCCTTATGAATTCGGAATGATCAATGAAGTTGGCTTTATTTCCGGTGCCCAATCGTTCGAGTCCCAGTAAGAACTGTTTCATAAAATTATTTTTCAATCAACTTTTGGATTTATGCTCGAAAGCATGAATGTGATGTCTATAAGCTCCCTCCAACCCATCTGATCCAAAAAACGGAGTATAGTGATTAGCCAACCTGTCCTGTACAAACTATATCTTTTAACCATTACTTTCTTCAGGGTCAGGTTTAAGCTACTGAGAAATAGATAAGTCTAGTGAAAAAACTGTTGTTAAGATAAACTTCATTAGGAGTTCATATGATTCACAATTAGAGCGGATATAGCAGAAAGTTAAAAAATATTTGTTAAAATGAATTGTATAAGAGAGATAAGAAAATCCTCCCCTTTCATGAAACACCGCGAGTAGCTCCAAGATTAGGCGATCCCCTTGAGAGCCCACCGCTGGTACATCTCTTTTTTTAGTTTTTGATATTTCAAGTATATCTTAGGTACGTTTTTTTATATCGATACAAAAAAACTATTTAACATCATCACAGACAAATAATTGAATTAAATTATAGTAGATATTGAATAAGTATCGGGTGGGTAGACACAATTCGGAAAGTTACTTATACGCTGGGCTAGGAAATCGACGGTTAAGTATTCTTCCAAAATTCAAATGAACGGCATTATACTTTGTGATATCTGGAGTGAAGAAAGATCGACATGGACTTTCATATACTATTATAGAATAAGATGGAAACGATGTCATATAGTTTTGTTCACATTGCATATTAGAGAATAAATAATTTTAAAAACATACCTACTTATCTTTTATTTATGATTACACAGATTTTTTTTCACACAGTTTTTGTAATTAATGTTCGCCAGGATTTATGTCAAAATGTAATCGTTTTTTCTTTTTTATTATGTAAATTACTTTTATAATAAATCAATCTATGCAATTAATAAAAAAATTATAAATTAAAAATTTGCAACTGAAAGAGATTTTATAATACAATAGCAAAAACCTTAGCTTTGTTGTTTTATTTTTTATGCAACTGGTTTCAATCGAAAAATGACCTGGTTAAATATTTTAGCAAAGGTCAAGATATTTAAGAATATTTAAAAAAAAAACAGGTTATTATTATTCAATTTCATGCATTTTTACAATTACATTTATTTGCTATTATAAATTAGGGACATTTAATAAAACATCAATAATGGTAAAAACGAGCTGATACCGATTAACAATCCATTAGTACTGCCCTAGACTTATGCTTTCTATAGCTACACTATGTCGGATCCGTGGTGCAGTAGTCAACGTCGTTGGCTTGATTGACGAATCTCATATGTTCAAGTATGGGTAACATTTTTTTCAATATTTTTTATCGATCTATTTTTTAAGACATGTGAGTCTGACAATTCTTTTTACTTTTCCAATCTTATAGTTACAGGGTGTAACGAGAGCGATAAGCTAACCACCAGTTTAGACCTAGCCCTATCCTTTCTATTCACACTCTCAAAAAAGAAACGTTTCGCAACTCAGTAACTGGCAGTTATCGTAAAAAAACTTATGTTTAAATACGTGAATTAGAGAGCCATGTGCTTTAAATTGGGTGCGAACATGGATTTAAAAAAAAATGTTAGGCAGTGGACAAACTTTTATTTAGAGACTCACTTGAAATTATTTTAATGAAACCAATCCTGCGACATCTTTTGAAAACAAGAAGCAATATCATTGTTATAAAAAAATGAATAATTCAAAAAAGTATTTCAAATCTAAGAAAAGGATGACTACTAGATAAAAATCCGATAAATAATTCATAATCATTGAGATTTTTTTCGATTGTCTCCAAATGTTGTAAAACCCAAATAGGAAACGACGGTACGTATACTAGTCTATGCGACGATATATCGAAAGTAACATTACAGAATAACAAATATGAAAGTAACTTACTAGGTACTATTTTTTTACTAGTTGCAACACTAAAAGTCATCTGTCATTTTCCTTTCTACACGCGTTGCCTCGTATTGCATCGGTGTCAGATTTGTGACATTTCATTCGAAAATGGAAATACAATGCAATATCTCGAATCCTCCTATAGGTAAATCCTTAAACTATTATTTTGAACCGGCTCTTTTTAAGTCATACTGCTAAGTAACTATTCTTTTCATGTTGACAGTTTCAAGTGAACATATTAGGTTATGTCTATTTTTGTATACGGCTTATTTTATACACCGGCAATATGTTTAATTTTCAGGAGGGTTGATGGCTTGCGAAATAGTCAAGCGCTACAAATATCCAGTGAAAATAACATGGGGTGCCAAATCCATCGTGACATTCAAAGATGGTGTCTCAAAACCTTACGAAACACAAAATGATATCCTCAGAATACTGGCCCGTGAAGTTAAAGATGCAAACCTTTACGGAACAACTTCACTGGAAAATATATCGGTTGATCACTGGTTATCGTTTTCTCTGACATTGCACAATTGTCTGCCTGACAAAATGAAGTATTTCGAGGATGTTCTTGGACACCTAACCTTTTTGGTTTCTAATGAATTAACCATTGCTGATTTAGCAGTATTCAGCGTTCTGAACGGTAAGAAACCCCTTTGGCAAAGTTGTAGTTATTAATCACGGCCTTATTGTGCTTAAATATATATATATAAACCGTCAAAAACATAGCTATTTCCAGGGAAGTTCTATAGACAAATATGATTTACTTTCGGCCTCAAACCATTACTGATCATGCTGCTATCCTTCAACAGCGATAATTCTTGAATAAATCCAGCCTAGATCCACAGTGTTCAACATGGCTGCCCTGAAAAGGTTGCGAAAATTTTCTACTATGAGAGAAAAGACAAAAGAAAAAGTACTATTATATTACAATCTCTACACTTGTCCTGAGATCTGGCGAAGTCCAGTCTTGAATAATACAGAACAAAGGTTTTATTTTTCTCACACCATACTCGTTTACAAAAAGTGCCATACGGGCAAAATTGATTTGACCTATATTTGAAAAGTATTAAGGCAAATATATCTAAATACACTAACCTCTGTTAAATGATTTAGTAAAGTTTTTTGACTGATATAAATTCATTCTAAGATTCACTCATTTTTAAATTTGGCCATGGCTGCCATAAGGTGTATAGATACCAACTTAGCAATATCAGATAGTAGTTATTATTTTTTTTAGCATCCCAGTCTTATGCCACCTTTTGCAAAAAGTCACAACCGAAGAATATAATCAGGTGGATGAAATTGATCAGCTCGCAGCCGTGTGTTGCAGTCACATTAAAATCTCTTCCTAAAGAAGTTTTGGATCAATTGAACTCAAAAAGTGACAGCAGGTATTGAACACGATTTTTAATAAATATATATATTTTTTAATTATTGCATAATCTGATTTCAACTTACATACTATTACCGCACATATGTGTGAATTAAAAAGGTAATAATCTCTCAAACAGAACTATTAGTTTTATACAAAACTATTGTTCACTCTGAATGAAAATGGTCCTTAAAAGTATTATAATATCCAATGCAAATAGCATGGTCAATATGTATTTATCATGAAAAAAAACACACCTACTCGACCGAATGCATTATTTGATGAACTTGTTATTTGTATAATATAATCGTTTTTTACCTTTGCAGTGAGAAAGTTAGTAACAACAAAGTCAATGAACCAGGTGGTCGCTTACAAGAAGGAAAGTTTGTTGATCTCCCTGGAGCAGAGATGGGAAAAGTCATTGTAAGATTCCCGCCAGAAGCTTCTGGGTATGTATAATTCATTTAGCTTTTGTTTTGAAATCCACTAATACTTTCCTCGTAATTTGATGCCATAAAGAAGAATGTTGCCTATTACACAATCTTTCTTTTCTTAAATAGTTTATTAAATAATTTAAGGTCCACGTATCGTTGGTATACTGGCAGAAGGTGTTAAGTCAAAAACCGGGTGTTTTGAGGATTAATGCAGAAATGAGGCTATTATTTGCATACCCGGCTCGTTCCAAAATTGTTGAAACATCAACCATGAATGTAATGCAGTAAATTAATATAAATTTTGAAAGTATTTTTAGAAATCAATCTCAAGCATGGTAACATACAAAATGTCATTCCAAAGTAATATAAAACTAAAAATACTTTTCAACTGTATATTTTTTTACAAAATAATTTTGTAAAATTCAAGATTAATTTTTTCACCATTTTGGAATGAGCCATGTTTGCAAATAATACCCTCATACATAAGATTATTACACACTGTATCATCTGTATTTTTATATAATTTTAACATAATATACATTGAGTCAATATCGTTAAAAGTAATTTTTGGCCAAAAAAAACCATAAACAACTTAAGTCAGTGGTGTAGGAAGGGGTCCTGCCGCCGGGGACACTCCTTAAATTTTCCGCCCCCAATATTTCCTCTCATTTTGTTTTTAAATCACTTCCAATGCAAGCTGCACTTCTAAGACAAGAGAATAGCTACGCTGAAATTTCAAAGGCGCGGGCCAATCAAATATTAATTGGATAGTTGTCTTGGAGTGCACGCCAACCCGAAATGAGTGAGCGAGGGCTTTCGAACTGCTGCTTTGTATGTATAAATATAATTTCTCGAAAAATATTGTACTCCTTTTTAAAAATGCAGCCCCCAAAAATGTGCTGCCCGAGGCGGTCCGCCCCTCCCGCACCCTCCTTGCTACGCCGCTGTATATAGCGCATAGAGATTTTCAAATTTCACGATTATTGAATATGATGATTATCTTGAAACAAAAGTTTTTTGACTTATCGCCTTCTGCCACTATACTGATGATATTTTACTCATAGAACACAATTCGATTTCTCATTGTCTTTTTTTGTTGTTAGATATCTTCATATTGGACATGCTAAAGCTGCCCTGCTTAATCAATATTATCAGCAAGCTTTCCAGGGAAAACTCATCATGAGGTTTGATGACACCAACCCGGCTAAAGAGAATGTTCATTTTGAAAAGGTTTGTAGACATGATGGGTGCCTTTACAATTAGGTGTGCACTACGTTTTATTGAATTTATATTGAATACTGTTTGTGGAGCACTGGCAATGTCAGCTTGTAATATTTTGGTGCTATTTAATTAATAAAATGAAGCACTCTTTGTTTTGAAGAGAGAGAAGAACATAGAGAAGTTTATAGGTTTTTGGAGAGGATATGGGCATATGTAGAATTTTTGGATAATGAAATACATTTGGGAACACACACCTTCTCTGTTTGTAAATAAATCACTCGATATACAGTATATAAATAAACATTTGATTTATAATTTAATGTATATTTGAGGCTATTATTGCAAACCCAGCTTGTTCCAAAATAGTATAATAAATCAAAAAAATCTTGAATTTCAATTTGTAAAACAATATACATTTTAAAAATATTTTTAGTTTTCCATTACTTTGGAATGATGTTTTGTGTGTTATCAGGGCAGGTTTTGAGACTGCTTTCTAAAAATACTTTCAAAAATTTTTTTTTTTCACTGAATGACATTAAGTGTTCATCTTTCATCAATTTTGGAATGAGACGAGTTTGCAAATAATAGCCTCATTTATACTCACATCTACAGTATAAATAAACATTAATCTAGAAAAAAATTCTCTTATTAAAACTAAAATTACTAAAAAGTGCTACTACTTTGAATTTGGGCCTAGATCTTTCTTTTGCTTTTTACAAATTAACCTATTTAAAAATTCTTTGTTTGTTTATTTGCAAAAAAATATGAGAATGCCAAAAATCATAGATATATATGTTTTTTATTCATATGTAAAGAAATAATCACAATTCAATAAAAAATATGAGAATGATAGTAGATTACACAAAATTTGGACGCACATATTCGGCGATACTAATCAAAGGGTTAATTAGTGTCTTGATCAGTGGTTCTTAACCGGTGCACCGCGGTGAAAAAATTGGTGAAAACGAAAAAATCCTCAAAATAGTAAAAACCGAAAAATCCCCAAATTAGTGAAAACCGAAAAAGTCAAAAAAAAATTACGTCCACATATTTTTTCGACCTCCTAATTCTGGGGCACTGTCACTTTTTCCCATGATCAAAAGTGCACCGTCACTTCGAAAAGATTAAGAACCACTGGTCTAGATCCTAATAAATTTAATAATAACCGCTACCCTCTGTAGGAACGCACAGCTAGTTCTTAAATAATGATTACATTCACAGGTTATTCTTGAAGACGTAGAAATGTTGGATATCAAGCCCGATATCTTTACTCATACCTCTCAATACTTTGATATGATGCTGGAAATGTGTGAGAGACTGATCAAGCAGCAAAAAGCTTTTGTGGACGACACACTTCCCGAACAAATGAAAAATGAAAGGGAGCAGAAAGTCAACAGCATTAATCGGGATAATCGTCAGTATTTCAACCATGCTTTTCTTGTTCACTTTCTTGCAACGCCCGTCCCAAAGATCTCAAAAATTAGATTGAAAATCTAAATTTGAGTTTGAGCTTTATGATAGAGAATCCCAACACGAGATGTTTCTATGTCAACCACTCAACTTCTTCAGTTGTTTGCTAAAACTTAAAAATTAGTTGGTTTTAACGCCCTGTTTTCTAAAAAGGATAGGGTGTGAGTGAGTAAGGAGGAATGAAAACACCTCAGACATCGTTGCCTTTGTATAACCAGTGTTTTTTTTCCCATGTAATGCGATGGAATGTTATTTTGGCAATTTTTTTTAGACATTTTTAATGTTTGAAATTAATATTCACAAAATTTTATTTTTATTTTGCTTTGAAATTTTTGTTTTTCCTTGAACACCATTGGTTATTTGTTCCTATCTTTGAGTGTACTAGGTATCATAACACTCGGTATGTAAATTAATGTCATGATATAAAACAATACCAGGTCCATAGACTTACTCTGTGCGCTTTTTGTCATCAAACTCATCGAAGGAACTTTGACCCTTTTTTAATCTTTGAAATACGTTGATCGGTGGTCACTCAAAGGAAGACAAGGCTTTCATGACGGATCTCACAATTCGAGTCCCAGTATGAACAGTACTTTCTTCAATTGATTTATTGGTTTCTGCTCTAAGGTGTTGGTGATATTGAAAACATTTCCTCCCACCCTACCAATTCTAAAATTAACAGGACAAAGCGAGAGTGATTGGTTAACCACTAGTCCTGTCCTAGCATTATATGTTTACTCTTACTCTCTTCGAAAAAAGAAAGGTTGAGTAACAAGCAATTTTAGTAAAAAAAAATCTTGTTGGGATACCTCCATTACAAAACCATATGTTTCACATTGGGAACGGACATAGATAAAAAAAAAACTTTAGTTAAAATATTGACCAAAAAGTGGGTTCCAGAACCTTTTTTTTGTTGTTAAAAAAAACACTAACAATACGTAAATTGTAAGACAAACGAAAACAGTAATGGGGCTTAATTAACAGAGATAATCAGTAAGACACTGGTCTATTCACTTGACTAGTAAAACCACAATCATTATTTTTGGAGAATCCCCATTAACTGGCAATATTTTTTTCTATTAATGCACATTGGTATTTGATATAGTTAATAAAATATGTTGTCACTTAATGTATATTATTATTTTAGCAATCGATAAAAATATGAAATTGTGGGAAGAAATGAAAGCGGGAAGTGAGACTGGCACCAAGTGTTGTGTGCGTGCCAAAATTGATATGCAATCACCCAATGGATGCATGAGAGACCCCACTATTTACCGTTGCAAGCCAGAACCTCACCCAAGAACGGGAACGCAATACAAGTAGGTTATTTCATTTATATTATTATTATTTGCTTAAAACAGTACTACAAAGATGAAACCATAGTTTAATTTTTTTCTGTCAATCTGAAAAGAATAATACCTAATATTTCAAATAGTATATGAATCGTTGAAATTTTAAAATACACGGCTTCATTTTCAATAAGCTTTTAAATCCAATACACGTTAGATTTTTATTGAGTTTGGGAAAGTGGTTCTATTGACATTGATACCTGGAAGAGAATCAATTAAATTAAAGATTTTTACACTCAATAATTTTCAAATCCAGTTTTGTACTTTTTCCACAACTTTTGCATTCATTAAAAAGATCACTTATAATTAATATGTGTAGTAAATAGTATCCATAAATAAAGAAATAAAAACTAAGCCACGGTGTATCCATGCAGTGTTACCATGGAGTTAGGCTGCATTTGGTAAAGTGAAATTCTACTGGCCCACAAAGCAATTGATTTTTGTTCTCCGCTGGTTTTCAGGGTCTATCCAACTTATGATTTTGCCTGTCCGATTGTTGATGCGGTAGAAGGTGTAACCCACGTACTGCGGACCATGGAATATCACGACAGAGATCCTCAGTTCTATTGGTTCATTGAAGCATTAGAACTAAGAAGACCCTACATATGGGAGTACAGCAGGTATGTGTTTAAAACTGTCATTAATCTTTGCTTTTATAATTTTTTTCCCATAGCTTATATTGTTGATTGAGTATAGGGCTTACAAAATACTATACTATACAAAAACTGACTTTTGAAATAACAGGTTTTTGAAATCCTATGTTTCTATGCCGCCTGTGTGGTCGAGTGGTCAACATCGTTGGCTACCGCTGCAGAGGGCACGGGTTCGAATCCCGGTACGGACAGTTTTATAAATTGATTTTTCAATCGATTTATGAATTTCTGTTCAAAGACATGGATGTATGTGATGTCTTGAATTCCCCCCTCTCACCCATCCTATCCTATGAACGGGGCGTATCGAGAGCGATTAGCTAACCACTAGTCCTGTCCTTGCCCTTTCCTTCTATTCCTACTCTCTTTGGAAAAAGAGAGGTTGAGCAACTGAGTAACAAGCAGTTCTCGTAGAAACATTTCTGTTGAGATAAACTCTATTAGGAGTCCATATGCTCCATATTAGGAGCGGACATGGTAAAAAAAAAAAAAATGGATAAACTAAGATAATTTTAAATGGTTAGCTATTATCTGTTTCATTAATAAATAACGCTAGCACAACAATTTATAAATATTGAAACAATATTTATTTTCCACGAGAAAACATCACAACGCACCGGCACATCGCTGGCGTGTGAAGTCAATAAGCATTCAACACACTAGCAAGTAGTTGGTGTGCTAGTTGTTAAAGCATCATAAAAGTGAAGCGAGCTTAACAAATACACACTAATTTTTTCGCCCTAAAATAAAAAAAAAAACTATATCATAGTATAATCATATTTTTTTCTTTCAGATTAAGCATGACAAATACAGTTCTGTCAAAAAGAAAGTTGACATGGTTCGTTGAAGAAGGCTTGGTGGATGGATGGTAAACAACAGCTTCTTTTTTTAAAAAAATATTTTACATGTGTGACGTGAAGTAGCAATGTGTGACATTTTCATAGTACATATCTAGATAATTGTCTTTCATAGTACATCTTTTCTTAGTTACTCTGTCTTTAAATTTTGACATGTTTCAAATTCATAAGGATATATAGTGTAATTATTTTATAGGCTTAACATAAATTTTATACTCTACATTCATAACTCATTTTGTTTAGAATAAAATATATAGTAATAGACCCAATTGACAGACAAAATATTTTCAGGGATGATCCCCGTTTCCCGACAGTGCGAGGTGTTCTCCGGAGAGGAATGACGGTCGAAGGCTTGAAGCAATTCATCATCGCTCAAGGATCGTCTCGTTCAGTTGTTTTCATGGAATGGGACAAGATATGGTCCTTCAACAAGAAGGTAGGAATATATTTGATATCAGCAGCATAAAATAAAATAATATTTTTTATATTGTGTTCATAAAATGAATTTTTTATAGGTCATCGATCCGATTGCCCCTCGTTACACTGCTCTTGAACAATCTCCAACCCCCGTTGCAGTCAACCTCAAGAATGTATCCAAAGAAGAGGCGCTCACTGTCCCGTGCCATCCCAAGAATCCTGAAGTCGGTAACAAGGCAGTTTGGGTTGGCCCGAAAGTGCTCATTGACCAAGCCGATGCTCAATCGTTAAAAGAGGGAGAGAATGCAACCTTCATTAATTGGGGAAACGTCAAAATTGAAAAGATACACAGGTAAAATATGTTTTTATACACTACAGTCAAAATATGTACACTCAATCATAGAAACGGTAGAAGTGGATTCATGTGTTGGGTTGTGTAGTCAAACGTGTTCATCCGTGCACTTGAACGTCGGTGAAGCCATACAAAGTAATGACAAAACGTGCAAGAGTACAAAATTTGAATGATTCAAATTTAATATGGAAATTCTACCAAACACCTTCATTCAAAAACTTAAATCCTATTTTATTATTTTAGATCTACAGATGGCACTGTCACATCAGTAGACGCTAAGACAAATTTGGATGACAAAGACTACAAGAAGACGCTAAAGTTGACATGGTTAGCTGACGTCGCCGCAGCCCCTTTCACTCCAACTTTCTGTGTATTCTTTGAAAATATCATTTCGAAACCGGTTCTTGCTAAAGATGATGACTTCAAAAAATACATTGGACATACGACAAGGGTGAGTACCGATAATAATTGAGTCGCCCGTTTCCAAAATTCACTTAGTCCATTTTGATTTTTTTGGACATACTTACAAAAAAAGTGTAAGAAACATCTAATTTTTAATAAGTAATCATATTTTTTTTTATCAAATTGAAATAAATAATATTATTTTCAATTTGATTCAAGAAAATATGGTTATGTTTTGCAATATAGAGATTTCCTACACATTCTTTTGTAAGCATGTCAAATAAAATAAAAATGGACAAGGTGAATTTCGGAAATAGGCGACTCAATTATTCCCATAAATCCAATCACTTTCACATTTTGTTAGTTTGAGGTTATTATAATCATTTATTTAAAAGCAATAGTTTGGTCCATCAATTGGCTTTAATTTATTCTGTATCCAGCAAAAGTATTCTTCTGGTGATAAATTTGTGATCGTTTTGTTACATTTTATCAAAATGGAAGAGCATGAAAGCTTAGCTAATCGTTGTTATCCTTCATTATATCTTTTAACAGACTGAAGTTGAGATGCTTGGCGATCCAGAATTGAAAAAATTGAGAAAGGGAGATACAATCCAACTCCAACGGCGAGGCTTCTTCAAAGTCGACGTTGCTTACCAACCTGCCACCGTGATCAGTGGCCGAGGACAGCCGTGCATCCTCTTCCACATACCTGATGGCCATACAAAGGAGCAGCCAACATTGCAGGTAGGATTTTTATATTATCCGACACCCTCACCTGATATTGTCTTTTTTAACTTTATTGGTTCCTTGTATAGAGCATATGTCTTCTACCTTGTGTAACCTGCCAATCACTTGACATAATCAAATGTTACGCTGAGTATACTCTATGGATACTACTCGTGTGCCAGTCAGTGCCAGTGTGTCTCCGTGCCTATCGACATACCAGGGAGCTGCCTGGTCAGTTCCCTGATTTCTAAATTCCTCAAAAACTCACCACCACATCCCAATATTTAATGCAAACACTGAATACAGGGTTCAGAACTGAACAAAGAAAATTTTGGCATAAAGAGCCTTTTATTGCCAGGCAGTGACGTAGCAAGGGGGGTGTGGTAGGGGCGGACCGTCCCGGGCGGCACATTTTTGGAGGCTATTTTCAAAAATAAATGCAATATTTTTCGATAAATTATATTTGTACATAAAAACATTAGCTACCTGTATTAAAAATTCCTAGTTCATAGATAAAAACTAGTAGAAGTGATTTAAAAATAAAATTAGAGGACATATTGAGGGCAGCAAATTCAAGGATCACCCCGGGCAGCACCGCCCCTTTCTACACCACTGTTGCCAGGTAACAGCCCCAATCTCAACATGATAGAGAATATCTGGGCAATAATGGACAAAGAAAATTGCAGACCTAAATCCTAAATGATCAATAAATTGAAAAAAGTCGATTTTTGGTATAACTAAATAAACTTAATTTATTTTTAAAAAAAATGTATATTTCCATCCCAAGGCGAATAACTACCCTAAAAAAAGCTAAGGGTGGCGCAATTGAATATTAATTGAAATAAAAATATCCTGGAATTTTATTTAATATTCCCAAGAATTCTGTGTTTTTCTCGTATTTTCTTTCGACTTAAAAATATTTGGTGCATTGGCATTAACGGCAATGCCAAATATTAAAATTAAATAAATAGGGTCACGTCCTGTGGAAAGCCTCGATTCTGCTTGTCTACTCGGTGTCCTGGACAACCGTTGGGTACTATTCATAAAAAGTACTAAGCAGAACTGAGAGATGCTGGAATGTCATAGGAAAAAGTTAAGCGATTGGCCGAAGACAAGGAATTTTAGGCCTAATGTACTACTATGTATGAACAGAGGTCAGGGCGATCTTAACCATATGTTCACACAAACATTCGGGGGCTGAAATATAGCTAAACGTGAAATATCAAAAAAATATTTACAATTTGACCTCTTTAAATCAACATAATTTAAATGAAAATATATGAGTATAAGTAGTGTAAATAATTTAAAGCTTTGATAAAATAATTAGTATAACTAATAATTTCTTTTTTTAAAACTAAAAAATGGCAATCTTCTGATAGTCGTGTCTGTCTCCGCGGCTAATAAATAGCTGAAGTCATTATACTTTTTAACCAAAATTGAGTAAAGGCAAAGATATTCAGGAAGAAAATTGATGAATAGACAGTGCTGTTTACTGTTACCATATCGACTGGAAAGGAAAAAGGACTTAACCCACAGTTTTTTCAAAACAGATTTTTTTAGATAATCACAATATCATACTTGAAACACATTCTCTCAAAAGAATGCAAACTGCAAATGTCGAATTAGTATCTAAATTTAGCATTTATGTTTGAAAAAGATGACCTTAAAACCAAGAAAAAAAACTGAAAGAAAGGTTTTTTGTAGACAATTTCTTTAATTAATATTAGATTATGTCAATTAAACACCAGTTTTGAAGTCTCCGTGCACTTCAAGGTTGTGTATAATTTAATTTGCATATGGCCCAAAATCATCAAAACACGTTTTTTGAGTCTCCTGTAAAATTTTATATGTGTGCGTTACCTCCTTTTTCCTTTCTACAGTCGATATGGTCATGCTCGTCTTTGGATGGTTAAATTATGTCCGCTCCCAATGTGGATCCTATGAATTTCTAATAAAGTTACATTTATACAGATGTTTTTCTACAAGAATTGCTTGTTACTCAGTTGCTCACCCTCTCTTTTTAGGAGAGAGTAGAGATATAAAGATATGGCTAGTACAGAACTAGTTGTTACCTAATCACTCTCGCAACGCTCCGTTATTTTAAAATTGAAAGGATGGTAGAAAATTTTGAGACATGGAAATCACAGACATTCATCAAAAATCAATTGTAAGATCAGTCCGTACTGTGATTCGAACCTTAAGTTCTGCTTTAAGTCAACAATATTGACCTGTCGACTTCAGACTGGGCAAATAATATACCATAAAAAAAAATTAAATGTAATTTTTGTTCCAAGATTAATGATGCAGATAAAAAAATATTAAATAAACACTATTGTATCCCCCCTCCTCGGTGAAATAGTAATTATAGAATAATAATATATGTAATGCAAAAGTTATTACGGATTTTTTTATTCCTTTGATGGAGTATCCTTTCCCAAACTCACTGCATGTTTTCTAAAAATAATATGTCGGGGCTATAAATAAGTCTAATGTTATTTCTCCATAAAGTATAAAATATTTCACCAAAATGTTTTTATTTTTAATACTTTTTCATGAATTTACAAAAACACTTAAAAACAGATATTTCTCAGGGTATTTTTGGAACAGCCTGTGAAAAATTATACGGTATTAAAAGGGTTAATGTTAAAAAAATACGGAAATACTAAAATTTTATTATTTTTTAAGCACATGTGCTTAATGATGTTTCGAATTTAAAATAAAGAATAAAAATTCGAAGAAGGAAAAAACCATAAATCAATTTTCTTATAAGAATCATGTTAGCAGTCGATCGAGTAGGGCTACCATATGACCACGAAGTCTTGATCGGATTTTAAGAGCTTTGTCTGGAATCCGCCCGAATTTCATTCCAGGCCAGATTTTTGTCGTGCCACTCGACAAAATATTATAATTTGTTTAAAATCATAGGCATGCATGTAAATGAATAAGATTCAAATAGGTGCTTGCCGCACGCACGCGCCCGAGCTTCCGTTGCGAGTGGCTAAAAATATTAGTGTTCATTTAACTTAATTAAAGATATTAAAATTATTTCGACCAAAGACCGGACTTTTCTTTTAAATCAGGGCTTTTAACCACCTGGGACCGGCTTTCATATTTTAGTCACCCGGTAACTCTAATCAAGAGACAACTTAAGATTGACTCTCTTGGTCTAGGGCCGCGGACCTGATCGTAAATAATATTTTGTAGTTATACCGAAAAAAATACGACATGTGTATACTTTTAAAAAAATTGTATGATTGTAATTCTTTTAACAATAAATCGACGAAATTTCGAATCTTTTATCCGAAACGCCGCACAGTTATGGGTCAGATATATTGCGAAAAAAAAACCGCCAAAACAGTTTTTTTACATACATATTTCTCTTGACATAATCAAGACACCACCGTGACAAACTTTGGCCCCAGTTTTGGCGGCAGTAAATATTGAAAGAGCAAAAACAAATAAGCAAATTTTGATTTACCACACTTCGAAATTCCCGTCTTCTTGACAGAATTAAACAATAAACCGCGGCTATTAAAATTAATTTCTAAAACCTTATTTGTTACCTTTGAAGTAAAGCCTGCTATATTTTTTTCCGAAGATTTCTTTCTTTCGATGTATTTTTCGAATCTTCCTAATGTTCATCGAAATCTGTACCATTTTGTCATCAAAACTTAAATATCTACGTAACAGTACACCATGAAAATATTTTAAATAAAGGAATTCAACAACAAAAGCGTTTGTTGCGTATGTAAGTTGTTACCAGGGCTGTGGAGTCAGAGTCGCGGTATTTTGGCCGGAGTCGGAGTCGTGAAAAATGAGCGACTCGATTTTTTTTTGAAAAATATATTAAATGATGTGTATTTAAACAAAATAGTCAAAAGTGTTAACATTTCATGCTTGGCTGATCAAAGATGATCTGATGGTATACATATATGTAAGTTAAAATGAAATTATTGAAAAATTTCCTCGGAGTCGGAGTCGTCTTTTTTTCACGCGACTCCACAGCCCTGGTTACATTGCATAAATAATTGTCAACTGTTTCTTATTTCTTGCGCGTGTAAAAGAATATCGCTGATACAGTCGTTATCACTATCGCGATGATAAAACTTTTACTATCTGTTATTCATTGGTATTATTTTTCGTCTAACAATTGATAAGATTGCCCATTAGTGTTATGTATGTAGGTATATTAAATTGGTTTAAACGTTTCAATCTTGCCGAACGACTTTCTATTTCAGTTATTGCCATTTTGTTTGCTACAAATATTTTATAGGATACCATGCGAAAAGTAGCGAGCCATCTCGCAATAGAAATTTCCATTCCGGCGTGTAAATTACGGACATCATTGCTTTTGTAAAAAAAACATCTAAATATATATATTTTTAATTATCAAGCGATCTATTCGTGAAGTTGTCCATTTCGAACCTTTGAAGTTACCATAGAGTAAATGTACAAAACGTGTTTTTTTTATCTTGTTAAAACATCGCGAAAATAGTATTTTTGTACAAATAAGCTTCCCATCATGACTATAGATCAGTGTCTGCCAAACTTTTTTTACTTCACGGCACATCAAATAAAAATGGAAATGTGCCTTTAAAAAAGAAAATGTAGAAAATGTGTCGCGTTGACCGCTATGTATGAACGTGACAAATATTTGTTTGAAAGTATAGATGTTGAATTTATTTTAAATTAAAAAAAAAAATAATAGGCATTATTAAAATTCAACATTTTTAAGGCTTTTTCCATCGCGGCACACCTGAGGCTTCTTGCGGCACAGTAGTGTGCCACGGCACACAGTTTGGCAGACACTGCTATAGATTTATGAATGCATATGAATCAAGTAAGAGATGTGCGAAATGTGTACTAGAATTTTAATATTTTCACCACCAAATTTATTTAAAGCAGTCTTAAAAATCACGAATTAAAAACCATGTAACCGAAAATAAAATGTATATTATAATTAACACAAATAACATCTTAGCTTCTTTGTTGATATTCCTATCCGTTTTTTATTAGGGAAAATTAGCTTAAAAGCTTGGCAGCACTGCTGATATCAACATTGCCATGTGGCTGATTCTGTCACTTATTTGAAATTGTGTCATATTCGTGCCTACTTTGGTATACGGTGTTTCACCTGTATGTCGTATGTCACGTCATACATTGCACAACTTTACATATATTGCCGATTATAAACATTACTAAATTTAAAATAGTGCTTACATTGTAATTTGAGGTATGTTATAATATAATCAATTTGTGTTTTTATATTTTCATTTCTTCAAAAATTCGTGTTATTAAAAAATATTTAAAACTTTTCAGAAACATTACTTTATTACGTACATATATAACCATAAAGTTACACACTAGTTTTAAAACTGAAATATTTCTTTTTGTTTCGTGTTTATTTTTAAAAATTCCTTATTTATCATTTAATGCAAAATCAATTGTGTTTAAAAACTTTTTTCGTATACCATCAAATCAAAAGTTCTGCGATTTTTCCTAATTAGATTCTCGTAGGATATATTTTTTTTAAAATTTTGTTTATAAAAGAAAAAACTACCTTACCAGAATTTTTTCTGTAAATTAAAACAATATTATTGCATTGTTTAATTATTTTAAGTAAATGTAAGAAATCTACTCTTGCCACGCTCAGTTCTAAGAAGCTGAGTACGCTTAACATTTTAAATAATTCATCATGTACATGCAATGTGGAGTATATATTGCACAATGCTTATTTATTGCTTAGAACTATTGATGATCTTGATTGGTTTCTTGGTTCAAAATCAATATACTTTTAGTTCAATTGACTGTGAATGTATTAAAAAAATTGCTGTCTATCATTTACTTATAAAAGCTAGTATAATAATATTAATATTGACTTTTTAAAGTGATGTCAGCGGTTTAGACTATGTATATATTTGTTTGATTTATCTGGCTATCTGCAAATGCAACACGCACACACATACACTCTTTGTTTCTATCTCTGTCTTCGAATCGTTCGCATAAAGCATATTTAGTGAATGTAGACTGGTAGAAGTACCACTTGCCAATAATTTCAAGTATTTATCGGTGATGTTTGGACAAATCCAGGTAACTGATACGCGCTACTGCATACCTACTATCAAATATATATTGTAAAATAAATGTTAACGCATCTCTTTAAAACTGATATTAATTCTATAATGATGGTAAATTCAATATTTTGTAGTTATCAAGTTATGCTCAAACAACGCCATGATATTATATGTACTACATGTTGGTCAAGATCGTAGAAAATCCTCTCTTGAAATATTTAATTTTGCACCATTTTTTCAACAACAATTATTAAATTCTTTCAGCAATCTAAGGCGACCAAAGAGAAGACGCCTCCAGCGGTGATTGCCTCTCCAGCCGTGGTATGTTGAAATACACCTTAACAAACATATTCTGAAGGGATTTTTTCCCAACAAAATAGAGTAAATTAATTTCTTGAAAATGTCAAGTTATTTGCGTTTATATTTTAATTTTTTTGCATAATACTCTGAATAATATATTATAAATGTGAAAGTCATGAGGTGGGTGTGTAGCACCAATATTTTTTTTGCCACTGCAATTTAGTAATTATTTTAATGATCCTTAATTATTATAATAATTCCCATCTCTTGCATGCTTTGATAGTTTGCTTTTTTGTCATTTCAGAAAGTGTCTGGAAATGCTGAAGGTGCTCTTTTAGAAAATATTGCAAAGCAAGGAGACAAGGTCCGACTACTGAAAGAACAGAAGGCTGATAAAGCAGCTGTTACTGCTGAAGTAAGAATTCTTTCTTCAATCTTTGACTAAGCATAATTCTCATCTCTTTTGTGACTTTCAGTTTTTATATGTTCAAATATACTCAGCACTTTTGTTTTATCTATATTTTCAGCCAATAGTTGCACTTGCAATCGGTTAAGCTATATACATACATACATATATAAATAGTTTTTTTTTTTTTTTAATATTGTCAACATAAATTATATTATTTTTTTGGAAAACTTAGGTCCAAGGCCTATTGGCTTTAAAGGCAGAATACAAGAAAGTCACCGGTACGGACTGGACTCCAGATGCCAAGCCAAAATCAGCTCAACCCGCTGCCGTTCCTGCTGCAGCACAATCAGGCGGTGCAGATAGTATTCTTGACAAAATAGCGCAACAGGGTGACAAAATAAGACAACTCAAGCAGGAGAAAGCTGATAAGAAAACAATTGAACCAGAGGTATGAGATTTTGATATAATAAAAAGAAGTAGTATTTAATATTTTTCCTTTTTTGTATTTAAAAAATCTTTGAAAAAGAAAACTTATTGTTTTGCTTCAGTTAAAGCCTAAAGTTCTTTTAAATTTCGAAAATTGTCTATTTTCATTTTGGAAATCGAACCCAGCAGTGTTAATTTTTTTATTTGATACGTTTTACTAGGTACAAGGTTTATTGGCGCTCAAGGCGGAATATAAGAAATTGACGGGAAGCGATTGGACTCCTGATACTAAGAAGTCATCCCAACCAGCCCCAGTGCAGAAAGAATCAACGCCATCCGGTGACGCAGATTCCATTCTAGACAAAATAGCCCAACAGGGTGATAAAATAAGACTACTCAAACAAGATAAGGCTGACAAAAAAGTTATAGAAGTAGAGGTAATTAATGCATTTTCATTGCCAATTATATCTCAGTTCATTGAAGCATTCTTTACATTATTATTCCATTGACCAATTCATCTCGATTTAAACGCCCTATTTCATTTTATAAATGTGTTCAAAAATACTGAAAATAAATAGAAACACGATATATTGTGAAGATTACTTTGAACTTTTTATATTCAGACAATATATTTGCTAAACGAAATATTGAATAAAAAAATGGCTAAAATTATCATTTAAATTTAAAAAAAAAAATCTTTTTATATCATAGTAGCTCATGTAGCAAATATAACCATACATAAAAGGTGATACTTGAGTGTCTAATTACTTAATATATCAGTCCATAGTGCATGTACAGTGATGGTCTCCAAAAATGTACATATTTCTGTACAAAATCTAGATATTTTGCTTGAAAAAATAATCCAGTGGAATCATTTCACTGGAATTAGTATTTTTTTAAGACTAGCATTTTCCTTTCTCCCACAGATTTGTTTCTGAAATCTTTGTGAGTACTGTAAAGAAATTAAAACAAAATGGCATAAATATAGATTTAGTGAATTATATATTGGAGTATAATATGTTGCTATTATGTTTATAGGTCAAGAGTTTATTGGCTCTGAAAGCTGAATATAAGAAAGTGACAGGGAAAGACTGGACCCCCGATACTAAGAAATCATCCCAACCAGCTCCAGCTCCTGCTCTTGTTCAAAAAGAATCAGCACCGTCCGGTGGTGCAGATGCTATTCTTGAAAAGATAGCTCAACAGGGTGATAAAATAAGACAACTAAAACAAGATAAAGCTGACAAAAAGGTTGTAGAAGTAGAGGTAATTATGCAAATCTCTCATAAATAACTCTTAATGGCTGCTGTCTGATCTAATGTTTTGTTTGAAATTGTTATGCATACAACTACATAGTGACTACACTGAGAATTCCAATTAAATATCAGCTTTTTAATAACGTTTTCTCCAAAACATTGATGGAACAATTTGAAATAATATATTTCACATTACAACCAAAGCACTAGATATTTTATAAATAAATTGATGAAAACTTTCTAGGAAAAATGACATCACAAACCAGATACTAAATTAAATTTGAACGATTCAAATTTTATATTGAAGTTCCACCAAGCACCTTCAGTTGAAATCTTAAATTAAAACACTAAATGTATTTTAAATCACCTAGTCAGAAGATCTAAAAGTTGAATTTATAATATACGTATGCTATTTTATAGTATGAAAATTTAGATATGTACTCAATGAGTGTATTTTAACAATGGTTACGATAAGTCTTAAAATGAAAGAAAAGCAACAATTTTTAATGATGATTGGCACATCTACTTTTAGGTGAAAACTCTTCTAGCCTTAAAAGCAGACTATAAACAAGCGACTGGTGTAGATTGGACACCGAACACTAAACCGAGTAGTCAAATCGCTCCAGTACCCACACCAGTCTCTCCGCAGTCTGTTGCATCTCCAGTAATGGCGGCGTCACCAACTTCACCAAGCGGTGACAGCAGTCTCGCCGGTATCCTTGATAAGATCACTCAACAGGGAGACAAAATACGACAATTGAAACAGGATAAAGCAGACAAGAAAGCATTGGATCCTGAGGTATTTACTTATTACATAATTTCATGTAAGTTTCTGCAGGAGTTCTATAATATTTACCAAATTTATTACTTAGTTTATTCCAAACGACTTTGTTTCTGTCTATGAGAATGATTCTTGCATTAAACTTGATTATTTTATGCATCCTAATTTTTTTTTCAGATCCAAAGCTTACTGGCTTTGAAAGGAGAATATAAGAAAATATCTGGAAAAGACTGGACCCCCGGTGTTGCTGCGCCTGCTAAACCACCGCAGGCCAAAGGTAATCTAAGGACATCACACCTACTTCATGAATAATTGATGGTATTATTTGCAAACACGGCTCGTTCCAAAATGGTTAAAAAATGAAACTAGAATTTTATTTTGAAAAACAATATACATTTTAAATAAATTTTTAGTTTAACATTAATTTAGAATGATATTTTCTATGTTTCCAAGCCACAAAATAATTAAATTTTAGTATTTTCATATTTTTTTAACATATTAATGTTTAATACAGATATGCCTAAAAGATTTTATTAATCTGTAATATAATTTCAACCAACTTTCACTTCACAGACTGAAGAATGACACAAACAATTTTTTTACGTCAGTGTTTACATATGATTATTAGATGATGCAATAGTATCATCAATCACGCAATACAAAAATCGACCAGTTTAGCAGTCATGGAAAGTGTTGTCTCTTGTTTTAAAAAATGTACAAATAATATTATCCGTCAATAAATTCTTTCAGAAAATCGATTTTCATTTTGACTGCCATGAATATATTTATGTTAATTCTAATTTGTAATTTATTTCAAAGCTCCAAGCAAACCTCAAGAAGCAAGCGACAGTGCGAAATCTAACCAGTCGTCAAATCCTGCAGTTGATGCCTTGTCTACTAAAATTAATGACCAAGGAACTCTTGTTCGTAACCTTAAAGGGAACAAAGAAGAGAAAAAGGTAACTTGTTATTATACAATTTTTTAAAAGTGATGAACATTTCTACCATGTTTCTATTTCTTATATTAAATACTTCATTAAGATACAAAAGACCCATGAAAAAAAAATTAATTTACATAGCAATATGACAGAAAAAAGAATACTTTTCTTTGTCTCTTGTCACAAATGACGTTATTTTTAATACTCCACGCATATTTCTTCCATCAGAAATTGCACGATTTTGGTTGAAAGTATTTAAGCGATTAGATAAGAATACATATATTGCAGTCCTACAATTTATTTGATTGCCTCGACACCAACTGTAGTGTGTTTTTATTTACTATAGGAAGTAGTTGACGCAGCGGTAAAGCAACTTCTACAGTTAAAAGCGGAATACAAAACATTGACTGGTACAGACTTCCCAGTTCCTGGAAGGAATTCTAAACCAGCTGCGAGTAAACCTACCGCCAGTGCACCCCCTAAAAAAGAGAAGACCCCTCCGAGTGATGCCGCCAAACAGAAGAATAAGAAGCCAGAGGTATTGTCAGATATTTAATTTATGAGTTCCGACAGTTTATTGGGTATCTCCATAGAATAATTTCTATCATCTATTTAAAGTTATGGTTATGTATTAAAGTCAGTGGTTATGGAGAGACGTTGGAACTGGCAGGGTCACGTGCTGTGGATGCCTTTGGAAAGCCTCAATCCTGCCTGCCTCTTCTTTCGACCGGTGGGATTCCAGCGCCCCGGACATCTGTCGGGTACTATCCATAGGATGTACTCGGCGGAACTGAGGGATGCTGGCATGTCATGGGAGGAAGCAAAGCAATTGACGGGAGACAGGGAAACATGGAGGTGCCGCTTGGCGGCCATATGCTCCACATAGGGAGCGAATATGGTTAAAGAAGAAGATTTAAAGTTAATAAAATCTTCTATTAAAATATTACATAATTATTCAGTAATTCTTCATATATATATTATTTACAATCTGGTCTTGTGGTGTTTGTCTTCTTTGGAAAACTACTGTAGCTTAATTTTTTTTGTAGTTTTCCTTCACTCGTGACACAGCTATGAGCATTGTATAAATAAAAAGTATCTAATTTTTACTTTCAGGCTGCAAAGGATGACAAAGACGGTGGCGGATTAAAGAAACAGACAAGGCTAGGTCTCGAGGCTTCCAAGGAGACCGATCTCTCTGATTGGTATTCACAAGTGATCACCAAAGGCGAGATGATCGAGTATTACGACGTATCCGGCTGTTATATCTTGAGGCCGTGGTCGTATGCCATCTGGGATGTCATCAGAGAATTCCTTACCTCGGAGATTAAAAAGCTCGGTGTGAAGGATTGCTATTTCCCAATATTCGTTTCAAAGGTACAGTATTTGTCTACCTATTCCCAACATTTTTCCATTACAAAAAAATAAGACTATTTTAGCACAAGATTTTTTTATTGATTGCAACTGATTGATGTTTGTTTGATTGTATTCCATTATAATTGTGCTGTATTCTATTCCAATTCATGGATCATCAAATATAAAAATAAGGTATAGTTCCGTAAATATTATTTTATATATAGTTGATATTTTTTCACCTTATTGCAATGGAATTCTACTAAGTAAACGCCAATTCGATTAATTTTATTAAACCACTATGCTATGGATTGAGGTCATTACATGATGTTTTGAAACCGCACCGGCATCTTTCTCAAATGTCATAATGAAAAAGTAATATTTTAAATACATAATGTTAAATGGATAGAATAATATCTTTAATATAAATCGTCTTTTATTATAATGGTCTATCTATATGTACTATGCTGAGTCTTGAGGTGAGAGAGGAGTTAACGATGTCAGCTTTTCAAACAGTCAAGTTGTTTCAATAAAAATAAAATAATAAGCATTAGCAAATTTTTAACGATTAGTTACTTCAAGTTTATATTAAACTAATTGAGCTCTCAAGAAGTGAAAGTGAGCCAAGGAGTAAGTTGGTCAAACTTTTCTATTGGACTTTCAAATATAATCACATTTTTATTAGGTGTTTTGGAGGATTGAATATTTTTATTTTAGGAAGATAAAACTATTGCGGTGTGTATTTATTGAGCTCACTTCACTTTTACGATTTTTCAAGACATGTAAAATATTAAAACGCATCCAACTCATCTTTTCATAAAATACCACTTCACCTCTCGGGGGCTCAATTATCAATTATTTAGACCTTATTCAATTTCATATTTATAACCTACATAACTTCTGTGAAAGAAATCATTATTTGACAATACCTTTTTCTTCTGTAGGCTGCTCTAGAACGGGAAAAGGACCACATAGCAGATTTTGCTCCAGAAGTTGCATGGGTAACTCGGAGCGGAGAAAGCGAGCTTGCTGAACACATCGCAGTGCGACCAACTTCAGAGACTGTCATGTATCCTGCTTACGCCAAATGGATTCAGTCCTACAGAGATCTCCCCCTGCGTCTTAATCAATGGAATAATGTTGTTGTGAGTAAATGGAATAAGTCCATTATTGACCAATAAAGTTTATGTAAACACTAAAGTTATTATAACATTACTTTTGCTGAATTTAATGAAAAGATAATGACACTAAGAGTAAGCTGAGATGCAGGCGGGTACCACAGAATTGGCAGGTGCAGGTAGGGGAAGTAAACATGTGCGACCAAGGTATGCTATGAGAGCTGTGTCATTTATGTATTTCACATAAAATGACACACAATATTAGTATTGTATAAAAAAAGTTCAGTTCGCAATAACTCTTGGTTTAGTTCTTGGTCATTTTTGCTACTAAATCACGCAGGAATCTGTGCTGCGTCATCTGTATCTCAGCATACGCCTAGCCTTACATGAGTAGTGGGCGTACCTAGATCAAATACAACGACAAAAGCCAATATTAGGTTAAACGTTTAATATTTTCATGACTTGATAATATTTCATTGTTTTAGAGATGGGAGTTCCAACATCCTCAGCCATTTTTACGAAGCCGAGAATTCCTTTGGCAAGAAGGACACACTGCTTTCGCGACTAAGGCACCTGCCGATGAAGAAGTTCTTCAAGTTCTTGGTATTTGCATAATATTTCACCAAAAAAGATGATATTCATACTTATAATTCAGATACTCAAATTTTTCTGTCTGTTTTCAATTTACTTTTGTCCTGTCCATTGCACATACTGTATATATTACTGTGAAAGTGTAATTTAAGTGAAACTACATTTTCAGTAGTGTAAATATATTTTTAAGATCAGTCAGTCAGTGAGAATGTATTATAAAGTGAATTTACAAATTCACTGCTCGATATCAGTGAAACTATAATTGACAGGTACATGACATAAACAGTACTTAACCTGACACGGTAGAAGCTTATGCCTTAGATCACAGGTTCCCAACCTGGGGGTCGCCAACTTTTTTTGATTTTGGATTTGAACAACGAAAAGAGTTTCGGAGACAATCTGTACAAGCAAATCGAGGATTTCAAATTCCTCGGGGGTCCCCTAGTCACATGGCTTTTATAAAAAGGGGTCGCCACCCGAAAAAGGTTGGGAACCCTTTCATTTTTAATTTCACAATAACTGTCAAACTTAGTTTCAATGACAGTTTTAAGCAGGGCTGTGGAGTTATGTGAAAAAAAACGACTCCAACTCTAGCTTTAAAATAAAAATGACAAAAAGGAAATTTTTCAATAATTTCATTTCAACTTCTATATATGTATTCCATCAGATAATCTTTAGTAAGCCAAGCATGCAATGTAAATTCTTTAAATTTGTGATAGGATTAATCTCAAAATTATGAAGAATGATAATAATGTTTTGTCAATGCATTTTGTGAATATCGAGAACGGTTTAGAATTATGGAATTGTATTTGAAGCAGTGGTGTAATTTTGTTGACAGAATTATACGCAAGAGTTTACACTGATCTGCTAGCCTTGCCTGTGGTCCGTGGTCGCAAAACTGAAAAAGAAAAGTTTGCTGGAGGCGATTACACCACCACAGTCGAAGCTTTTGTTCCTGCTAGCGGTAGAGGAATCCAGGTTAGGGCTTAAAACTTTTTTAGAGATTTCATAACTATGTCACCGTTATTTTTTCAACAATACACTGCATTCTGGGAAATAAAATTGATTCAATAACTTTGGATTTCAACATGAGGATGACAGAAATCTAATTATGTATCAAAATTGACTACTGTGAATGCAGGAATGGCCAGTAGGAGGACCTATTAAATGGCTTTCAGTTGCCATCAATGATTTTATCAATTAGTCGCTTCTAAAAAAAAGTGTGGCCGCCTCTGGTGTATAGAAATAAACGATTGGTTTAATAATCCAGCTTCAATAATCATTCATCTCAGATGTAATTTATTTACAACAATTCGTTTATCTTTGATTTCTATGATATAAAAAAAAGAAATGTGCCCATGTAAATCTGTGACAGGCTATAAGAACTCCATTAACTTTCTTGTTTAATTTCAGGGTGCAACCAGTCATCACCTGGGACAAAACTTTGCAAAGATGTTTGAGATCATTTATGATGATCCTGATACACAGGAAAAGAGATATGTTTACCAAAATTCATGGGGTCTTACGACCAGGACTATTGGTAAGTTTATAATCTAATTATTGGTGAAAATATTGCTTCTGTATCATATTGTATGGTTAAATCCACTAACTTATTTATTAAAAGCAATGCAAAACTTGAAGTGTATGTAATTCACTTAAAATGCATTATTTTTTCATTACTGCTACATGTAATATGAGTTGATAAACAATAAGTAACAAACTGCAAAATTGTAGAATGAAGATATTGAGCTTCAAAGTTTTCTACTTTATCTTTTTAGATACTTTATGTAAACGTCAATGTGCATAGTTCTCTTAAAATGTTTTCCATTCTTACATCACGTGTTTATTTAGCATAATAAATACTGTGTACTTATTATGCACTTATTAAACTTTGTCAGTTCAAGTTCATTCGTGCACTTGAACGCCTGAAGATGCCGAAAGGCGAAACCCGGGTTGTTAGTGACAAAATCTGTGCGAATGTACATAATTTGAATGATTAAAATTTAACTTTGTATTGATTATTTTAAAACAAAAAGTATTATTTTAGAGTATTTGCCCGCTTAGCAAAAACAAAATAATGTAAATTAAACAGAAACTATGCTAAAGTTCAGTTCTCTTTATCAAATTAAAATGTGGAAAATTTTGGACAAGTTAATAACTCAAAATATCTAAAAAGTCAGTTGATTACCTTTTGTTTAGCTCAACCCGATTTAGCTTTGTGTTTTTGACAAATTTTCTAATAATGTTTTCCAAACAATCTAGTTTAAAAATGAATTACAACACAATTTTTTTAGCTAAATGCTATTATAGTGTAACTTCTCATTTAATCCATCGTTGTTAACACTGAAATAAGTTCTATATAAACCCAAAATGTTCAGGAACTTTTTCACTATTTAACACATTTACATAACATTGATACCGCTATAATAAATTCATATTTATTATGTTACCTTTTTACATCGACATACATCATTTACAAATAAACTATAATTTAAGTTTTAATATGTTGTCATTTTACAGATTTCCAATTGTATGTTTGCTTCTGCATCCTTGTGAAATTTCAATGTGATTTTTAAAACTATAAAATAATGTTTCCTTTTATTTTATTGAAATGTGTGTTTGACTTTGTCTGGCTCAAAACACTTTCATATTTTATTTTTAATTTAAATAGTAAATAAAATATAATTTGAGAATTGCTATTACGGGCCTCGTGTGTGGGTTGTGCGTCCCTAGTGTAAAGTTGGGAAACTGAGAGCTCGCTTCGCAGGCTTGACATAGTTTAAGTACATAAGCATAAGTACATCTATAACAAAAGTCGTATATATAAGATTTAGTAATATATGAAATAATTTTTAATAATTCCATTGTGCTCATTCTTCATTAGGTGTAATGGTGATGGTCCATGGAGACAACCAAGGTCTGGTTTTGCCACCTCGCGTAGCAGCACTTCAAGTTGTGTTGGTGCCCTGCGGAATCACTGCCACCACTAGTGCTGATGATAAAAAGAAATTACTCGACAGTTGCTCGCAACTTGAAACTGCCATAGCTGCTGAGAATGTCCGAGTACAGGGAGATTACAGGGATAATTATTCCCCCGGATGGAAATTTAATCATTGGGAGCTTAAGGTAATGCTCATCATTGTTATTTTTTTTATTCTTTTTGTGAAATTTTAAGCGGGATCACCAAAATATTAATTAATACTGTAGCATAAGAGAGCAGACTATGCATCTCTGTATTCAATGTTAACCCTTTGGTTACAAAGGGGAAAATAATTAGAAAAATAATCAGAAAACCCAAAAATACATAAATTTTTATTACTTTTACTCGGTGGAAAGGCATTATATTCAAATAATAAAATATACATTTGTACTAATTCCCACTTTTATTTAATAAGATCAGGACTGGTTTCTTTCAAAATGAGCATTATCAACTTGCGACGGTTTTGTGATTTGCGGAGAGATTTGAGTTCAATATTGATTAACACATTTATCACTTTATATTTTTTGGACACCAATTAAGAGAAGCTGGTAAATTTCGAATTTTAATTTATTAATCTTGCATTTCTTTATTTTCAGGGTGTCCCGATTCGTATCGAATTGGGTCCAAAAGACATGGCCCAGGGGCAATTAGTTGCCGTGAGGAGAGATACCGGTGACAAAATCATCATCAAGAGAGATAGTGCTGTGCAGGATATTGTCAAATTACTTGACACAATCCACAGCGATATGTTGGCAAAGTATGTTCTGATTTACTATTATTATTCTCATTTCGGAACACGTTTCACTATTAAAGACAAAAAATTACGAAAGCAGGATTAGGCTAAGCGTATGCTGAGATGCAGGTGACACAGCGCACTTGCTGTATCCAGGTGAAGCAGATGTGCGACCAGCGTATGCTCTGACAGCTATGTCACACAAAAGACTTATTGACCCATAACAACTCTTTTTAATATCTTTTAACCACCTCCCGGTCACGCCCGAGTATACTCGGGTATTGAAAGTCATCAAAACAGACACCACAAGATTACTTGGGCAAATTCCATTAAAAAAAACAATGAATTCTTTCACGAAATATATGTGTTTAGTGGTCGAGCATAATAAAAAATATGTGATCTTTTTTGCAAAATTTGTTTAGATCAATTGGACCAGCAAGTGGTTAAGATTGTTATAGATCTCAGTACACTTCGTTCTCAGTAGACAATATGTGACAGCTTTAGAGAATAGATTAGGAATTTATTTAATGTGTATTGTTAATTCTGTTTATTTTTCAAAAGGGCTACCGCTGAACGAGACTCGCACATGAAGTTAGTAAAAAGCTGGGAAGAATTCAACACCGCATTGGATGGGAAAAATATTATCCTGGCTCCATACTGCGGACGTGAAACCTGCGAGGACGCCATTAAGAAAGAAAGTGCAAGGTAAGACTTTATTTGGCTAATCATGGTCTTAAAACATGACTCTTATTGATGCAGAAGATTGAATTTGACTATTTTTTGAATTGCTTACTTGCTCCCGATTCACTCTGTGCTCTGGGTAAAAATTAATAGCCGACAGTTGATCATCTTTCATCGTTTTCCTCTTCTCACTTAATATTAATTTTACTGCACTTCAGTATAAGAAATATTCAACGACAGCGTTGTCACATGTTAAATAGCGAGACTTAATTTACTAAATTTTAATATTTTTTTTCTGTGTTTTCGTGGGCTTGGTAAAACCCCATTGCTCCACTGCCAACGCCTGTTCCAAACTCCACTCCATCACTCTATTGTATTTAAATAAATAAATAAATTTTGCAATGAGAATTTTTTACATGCTTTTGGACATTGTTTTAAAAACTTTATTAATCACTGTTGTTTATTTCATAGAACTGAGGTCGAAGGAGATGCATCAGAAGCAGCAAAGTTGCCAGCAATGGGTGCAAAGGCTTTGTGTATACCCTTCCAGCAACCTCGTGCACTGCAAATGCAAGACAAGTGTATTCATCCTGCTTGCTCTGAAAAGCCCAAATTCTTCACTCTCTTCGGTCGAAGCTATTGATTGACTGACTCTAAGCGACAAATGACTCAATAAAAATATTATCGTCATTATTTTTATATTTTATTAATATTTTTTTGATTACTAACAAATAAAACTGAAACATCATTTTACTGATGTTCAATTTATGATTGAAATGTGAATTGCAATGCAAGATATTTATTAAAGAAATCCAATCATTGATTTTTTTACTTTTATTTACTATCCATTTTTACAGGTTGAATGGAGTTGTACCCTATCAGGAACGTTCGGCTTTCTTTGGAAATGCCGACTTCTTCAATTGGTTGTTTTTTTACAAAATCACTTTTTAATTATAAACACAATTAAAATTTGGGAAATTTTAATTGTGTTTATAATTGACATCATTTGCCACTTATATTTATGGATGATTTTTTAATTGTATGTTATAGGTGTTAAGCATTTTAATTTTGTGTAATTATAATGTAATTTGTAAATCCTTTTAATTGTTAGTAATTGCTTACACCTTGTTGTTTCAATTTAACTTATATAAATAGCACTGTTTAATTTATTTTCCTTATCAGTTGATAATGCTCGTGAGGAGCGAAACTGGTCCTGATCAAATAAATTTTAAGTGGAAAAAGTACTAAAAATCTTTTATTATTTTTATTATAATGCCATTCCACCAAGTATTGACAGTGAACACCTTAAAAGTGATCAAAAAATTATGTTGTGGAACTAGACCTATTAAAAGGTCATTCATAAATAACTTTAAATGATTTTTTTTTGATCTTCCTTCCATCCATGTCACATTAATTCACCAAATCTAAAACCCCATGTTATTTATTTAACTGCTATAAGCCCACCGGTTTGCTTCCTTGCCGTTCACACTGTAAGTCCACCGGTGGGCGAGTTACTTTTTTCTGTTAAGTTATATTATTCTTCGCTTTTCATGGTTCCCCATCTACTGACAACTCATTCAGGTTCATAGTATTATAAGAATATAAATATCAAAGAAAATCGTCAATGCCAGCTTAATGGTGCCAGGGTTGTTCAAATAAATAGAAATGTTAAAATCCAATATGAAAAATAATTTATTTTGCGAAACAAATGCAATCATTGGACTATTGTGTCAGGGTTGTCAAAGCAATGGTGTGGTAAAAATCCACCATTAGAAATAAATAATTAGCATATCAGAAATTACATATGTGTACATTTTTAAGCAGCTTGAATATATAATTGCAATGTTGTTTTGCCATGTCAGTGATACTATTCACATGTTCTGATGTTTTCCAAAGGTTTTCAGAGACTTTTTCAAGTATTTTATTGAAGAGACATTCAATTTTGCTATATGATTGATATATTTTTTGTAGCAACTCTGATTTTGAACATAAGATTAACTGGGAGCCGGTAAATTGCTCGAATTACAAATTATTCGAATTGCTTGGTTATTTAAACGATTTTTCACGACTTTTTCTACGAATTTCATTTTTATCTTGTGCGACACTTGTTTAGAGAGTGAAATATAAAAATAATTTTTGTAAGTATTTATTTTAACTGTTCGCTCCAAATGCGGAACATATGATCTTTTAATGGAGTTTATCTCAACAGAAGTGTCTACGAGAACTGCTTATTAATTAGTTACTCAAACTGTTTCTATATATTTCCAGAACACATTTCTAGAAGACTAGGGCTAAGACAACAAACGGAAACAAATTAATTATCTTATTATTCAAGCAATTTACCGGGAACCAGATTGACTATGTGTTGAGATAGAATATGTAATATGTTTTTTTATAAAAAAGAACCTTAACTACGGATTCTTTAACTCATGCTTCCCAGATTTGGGGCCGCAGAATTTCTCCGAGGGATGCCGCAAAACATGTTTTGTATTGAGGAGGGCCGTGGATTATTTTTTTTAGATTTATGGGACATGGATGAAAAAGGTTGGGAAGCACTGCTTTAACATGTGACCATTAGCTTCCAGGTACTTAAATGATTTTTTTTTGCTGACTGCAAGATACGTCTGGGAACCACAAATTACACAAATAGGTTTGAGTTTTTACATTTAATTGTATTTAAAAATTTGCCGCGTACGGTGGTTGATCGGTATATTTTGTCTAACTGTTAATTAAGTGATTAATAAAAAAATGTTTTTAATGGTTATTGAGTTATACTATTGTTTACTTCTAATGATTTTATATGAAAAACAAGAAAATATGGCATTACCATAATTGTACAAAAAATTGTTTGGTATAAAGCTAAAAATAAAATACCGATATAAAGCAGAACATACTAAAAAAAAAAAAAAATTGCTGACTGACCATTTAGTTCTACATTGCATTAATTAGACAGACAGCCATTGTTATTATAACCAATCCAAAAAACATATTTTAATAAATTAAAACCTCTTAGGATTCACTTGAAAAGTTATAATAAAATGATAAGATATGTCCCAAGGTAAGCAAAATTTCACCTATTATTATTGCCATAAAATTACATCTCACAAAAAATACTCTTACTGCATTCTTAACAATTTCAAAATGATCGGGCTTTATAATTATAGCATACTTCCCACTGGGGCGTGATTTGGTGGTATGTGTTTCTTGTGGGCATAAGGAACATACGCCACCTAATTATTAATGACTGCGCCTCAGTCTAAAGCTTGCCTGTTCCTTCAATTTGTTTCGCCTTCTTCTAGTCTTATTTTTTTTAAATAAACGATTTATAATATGTTGTCAGCCTGGTCCTTACCGTTCACTTGTGGAGGCTCCAGCTTTCTTAATCAAAATTTGATTACTAACAGAGATACAAAAGTGGGTGATAGGTATAAAAAGGTTGACTACCCCTGTATTTTTTGTGTTATAAAAATAAGTAAATTGTATAAAAACACTTTCTTTGCCCGGTTTTTTCTCAATTTTTATGTGATATCGTTCATAAGAAGCTGGTTTAGAATAGTTTTGATTTTTTTACTAAATTTGGCGAGTGAAATAAAGATTAATTGAAAACTTAGGAATATTTTACTTTTGTGCTGGCAGCTCTAAAAACCAGGCTTGCAATGACAAGATTGACAAGTAAGCAATATAAGGATTTAATTATTGCGTGCAGGTCGTGTAGTTGTGACAGGAGTGGTTGGTGCAAGTTTTTCGTGATTTTACAACAACTCTCTCTTTATAACCATGATGAGTGACGATGATAGAGATATAGACATCGAAAGCGACGTAATTAAAAACTTCAAATTCTCATTATCACCCTTGTATCGGATACTTAGTTTGTGTCAAATATTTATGTTCTATCTATTGTTGTAGGAAGGTGATGATTCAGACTCAAGATCGCATGCGAGACAATCCTCTAGCAATATTGGATATTATTCACAAGTATGTCTATTCAATAGAAACCTATTGATAAATTTATGAACTTTCCTAAAGCTTAGATAAACGTGAAATATAATCTATCCTAATTCCTCTCAGTTAAATGTCATCTAGCTCAAGTATCCACAGACACTTGCCATGTATGCATATTGCTCTTTTAATGTATTTAAAATGTTTAAACAATTCATCTTAAATTTCAAATTTTGATGATCATTTATTCATTAAAAATAACAGAACTAATTTCGTCAAATCAAAAACAAATCTGTCATCAACCCCCACTGGCATATCAGGTATTATTTGTGGTACCCTAACGTAAACAATTATAACAGCATAAACGTAAGTTTGTTTGATATGATATTTTATAACACTTAAACTTTTAACACAAGCACAATTGAGATGTGATATATCTTTGTAATTAAAAAGTAAAGTTTTTCACAATGTATTCGCTAAGTAAACATATTTTGGTCAAATTGTTAACTACTGTTCTGTGCACTAAATAAGTTTGTGCAAATACGAAGAATACAATATTATGTTGAGAAAAATATGCTTATGGTAAACTTTTGTTAGGGTAAATATGCTGTACAACATGCTTCTCTTTTTCTACCAGACAATTTGATAAATCCTTCAAAATACAATACAATTATCTAGAAAATTTATTTACAGCATTGGTATCAAGATAGCAATTCTTAATAATTACGAAAATTCGTCACCATATTTCAAAATTGCATTATGGTTAGCTTGATTTAACATTTTAGAAATTTGACATTTTATTGGCGACTTATTCAAACTGATATTATATTCGTATTTCGTGTAAATTTTTGGTTTTACTGATTCTCATGTAAGGTAATACATTTTCCAGATTGTAATTGAATTGCCTACAGCACTGCATTGTTATTAGCCACATTTAGCTAATGTTAAGGTAGAAAAAGAGTTAAGTTGTTAAGCATATTTACCGAAAATCATTTATCATTTAATAGATGCAAACTGTTTTGATAAATAAAAAAAATCAGATTGATAAACTATAATTTTACGCATGTTACCTGTTATTTGAAAAAAATAATTTGAAACTAATTTATTTTCTTCTAACATTTATTCCGTATCAAATTATCTCAATTTACTATGTATTCAAATTATAACTTTACTTTCTGTGTTATAAAGACATTCGGCTTGCACTGTTTCGAAAATATCATTTCTCATAATAACCTTCTTAACAAAACATATTTTATTATTTGTAACTATTTTGTCACCGTAATTTGCAGGCAGAAAAAAGAGCACACCACAATGCACTGGAAAGAAAGCGAAGGGATCATATAAAAGATAGTTTCACATCATTACGTGATTCAGTACCTGCCCTCCAAGGAGAGAAAGTGGTTAGAATATCTGTAAATATTCCTAATTCCTTTTTTCATTAATAAACTAATTTATAATAAGGATATGTGGTCTCTAACCTAATTCTGCTCAGGAAAATACGAATTATCTAAATTAGTTTTATAATGATCAGACAATTATTAAACCATTGATAAAAAGAACTCTTTGAAACCGCAGTGAAACCCTGATTTTAAGTTTTTAAAGAGACAAATGGGCTATTCAATGATTTTAAAAACAAACAAAAAAATATTTAGAAGAAGAAAATTCAGATTGATTAATCTATTTTTTTTCGTCAATGTTTAATGTATTTTTAAAAATTAGATTGAGCATTTTGGCTGACAAATTAATTTATTGAAAAAATTGAGTCTGTTGAAGCACACCACTATTCTACCTTATCTACCCTATGCAGTAAAGGTATGCCTTGATAAACTAAGGTATTTTAAGAAAAAAATTGAATTACACAATTGTTTTTTTTAATAATAGAGAACGCTGTATTGAAATCTAAAGACTTTCACTTGGCCTTAACTGTGTAAAAATGTCTCTACAAAAAATAAATAAATAATTTCACCTGTATTTTCATTACCTGTGTTTTATATCAGTGTTCTTCAACCTTTTTACATCTGCGGACCGGTAAAAAATGGAAAAATATCTCGCGGACCGGCGTCAACCAATATCACTCAATAAGTTTGTAGGATGACATATAGATCTCGCCACTATTGACAAATCTATATAATTTTCAGGAAGTACCAACCTTGTAAAAAATAAATAAAACGTGTCAAAATTTCATAATAATTTATGCTTAGTTCACAAGTTAGTGATTTTAGTGACGCTAACAATTGAAAAATCAGAATTTTGTGTATTGATAAAGCATTACTTTTTAATGGGAAAAAATACCATTCAAGAAAAGCAATGGCTTTTTCGAAAGAATTTATGAAACATAAGTCTTCGCGGACCGGTAATAAACTCTCATACCATAGGTTGAAGAACACTGTTTTATATTATTCAGTAATATATAAATTTGTCAGATACAATTTTTGCGCTTCACATGACGGAATAAGACTCTTGATAATATGTTTTGGATCTCAATTTTTTTTGTCATGATTAGGTGCCACCACACATCATTTCTTGTTCTCATTATACTACAATATTATATCGCTAAATAATGACGTTCTTAAAATCTTTCGATTTTATTTGCCCGTGTGTTCACCTTTTAGGCCAGCAGAGCGCAAATATTAAAGAAGGCAGCTGAATATATACAATTCATGAGGCGTAAAAATAATTCTCACCAGCAGGACATCGACGACCTTAAAAGACAAAACACAATGCTGGAAACACAAAGTAAGTACATCAATACATTTTATCTTCACAAAATCTAGAGTCAATAATTCCTTCTCTCTTTACAATTCAATTTATTAATTACCTAATAATTCCTGCAAGTAATTCTAGCCGCACCTGTACCTGATCAGTCAGCGTTGTTGTCTTAGAACATGGAGGTTGTGGGTTCTAATCCCAGTACGGACAGTTTATATAAATTGATTTATCGACTTCTGTTCAAATGTATATAATGTCTTGAATTCCCTCCTCATCTATCCTATCAAAAAAAACAACGTGGTGTAGCGAGAGCGATTTGCTAACCACTAGTACTGTCCTAGCCCCATCCTTCTATCCCTGCTCTCTAAGAGGGGTTGAGCAATCAATTTTTGATTGAAGGAAAGGGTGTCTGTGGCGTCTAAAATTCTCTAATATCCTAAAAACAGGGCGTAACGAGACCAATTACCATACCATTAGTCCTGTCCAAGCCCTATCCTTCTATTATCACTCTCTTCAAGTTAAGTGACTGGGTAATAAGCAGTTCTCCTAAAACATCTGCTTCGCTATTCTCATGTGAATAAGGATCTAGACCAGCGGTCGGCGAAGTGTGGTCCGCAGAGAAATCTGACACTGTAATGACATGTGTAAGCAAATATTTTAATCTAGAGAACCTTGCGGCCCGCAGGTTGCCGACCCCTGGCTTAGTGGATAGATTTTATCAACACCTCCATAGTCCAGCCGTGTTTACTTATGACTGCAGAATTGACTTTACTGATGAACATTGTGATGTAATTTTTTTTAATAGCTGATTATTACTGATTTCTTTTGTGTTGTGGAGATTTTTTTAATAAATAGAATGATTAAAATTACGCATGGGTTTTTATCTGATTTTGAACTCTTTATTTTTGCAGTCAGGACATTAGAAAAAGCAAAAGCGACCGGTAACTACACTGTCGAGACAAATGATGTTTCTATGAGTGGAATCAAATCGGAAGGCAGTTCCCACGGGGACTCAGACAGCTCGGACGGCGGAGGTCCAACTCGGCGGGTTAAAAAACTAAAAATCAATGGGATATCGGTCAATGCGTAGGCTTATTGTGAAACAGAAAACATTCATTCATAATAATTTGAAATGACGAATTATTTTGTCTAAATAAATAGCAACAAAAACGGTCCAGGATTATATGAAACTTCAAATGATCTTCTCATCCATTGAATAAAATTTCATCTATTGAGTACAAATCCACTTGGTATGTGCCGAATGTCATGTACTTACGTTAATTATTTAAATCAAATAAAATCTTGAAATATGAAACGCTCACATTTGTATAATTGAGAGGAATGATTGGTGATATGTTTGTGATGAGCAGAAGTGTGATAGAATAAAGATGTTATATTTTTAATACAAAATTACCTTTATTTTATATTGTAAATCTTATTTTGTACCATTTCACATTATTTTTGTTTTGAAAATTTCTCGACATGTAAATATTGTTATTACATGGTATTTGTAAATTTCAGATGTAGTGTTATTTCTCGTTTATTCATTTGTGTTTTACATTCTAAAGTAATTATTAGTATTATAATAGTATAAATTAAATAATAAAGTAATGTTAAATAAAAACCTCATTTGTTTTATTTGTATCTCATTTATAATACAATGGAACCCCGATCTATCATTCTTCGTTTTCCCGCATGAATCCTTTATTTTCAATATTTCCATTTCACACCCATAACAACATGATAATCCCACATAAATCGTTCCCCGATTTACCAATTTCCTCGATCTTTCATCTAAATATAATGGTCCCATCACAAATATTATCCTGATTGACCAGGGGTGGGCTGCCAATATTCTAACAAGGGGCTCGCTAAATCTCAGCCATAATGCTTTTACATCAGGAATATGGCATACCCCGTGGCATGCGGCCCACTTGTTTTTTTGTGGCCCTCAAATGTTTCTTTTTTTAATTAAAATATAGCACATATTTCTTAAGTAAATTATTTAATTTAATACATATGTAGGCGAGATTTTTCGTTGACGATGCAGAATAAATCGGTTCATAGAAATAGGCTAATTTATTTTGCAGCTTTATAGATTCTACAGATTCTAAGGAATTAGTTAAGATTTTACAAAGGCAAAGGTCTTATCAATTTTTTAATTAAATTATTTGAATTACACGTATTGCTTAATATTTCAAAATAAAAAAAGTGTATGTACACCGAATCCTCTTTTCCACGGTTTCAAAATAACACGGCCGAATGCAATGGAAATTATCTTTCATTTATCTATACATATATACACGGCTGCTTTACATGAAACGTATCTGCGTGTTAAACGAGGATTGAGCATACTTTAAATTTAATTTTTACTTGCTACCTGAAACTAACAATTTGTTTTTTTGCAGCCTGATAGATGAAAAAGTTTGTGCATGCCTGCTTTACGCCAAGGATTGATAGTGAAAACCTTAAAGTTGATTTTAGTCATCAAAAATAACACATGCTTGATTAAAAGTTTGCTTCTTTACTTGTAATTATGTTATTCGCAAAACTTAAACCTCGTTCAGCTTCTATATTACATTGATAAAGAATTAATATTTAAATTCTAATTATTATTCAATATTTTTGTAACCCAAGAGATTGTTTGGGGCTCTGACAAACGTAGCTCTATTCAAAATATGGACGAAAAAAAAATCCATAAATCAACAAAAGATTTCAGTAGGCTTAATAATCTAAAATATTTAATAGTTTTCGGCTTCTATGTACGTTGTTTAATATATTTGTGCACTTCCAAGAAGAAGACCATAAAAAATCTACGAAGAAATATTGGGACCTTGTCCTTAACAAAAAATTGCAGATTTATTATGTCCGAAGGTCGTGAAATGAAAAAGACTTACACGTGCTAAGTACATTAGAAAGTAGGTTCATAAAAATGGGACACCGGATATCGGAGCCATAAAATATCAAACATCGGCATTGTTAGACAATAGACAAAAACGGGCAAGGGTCTCTTTTATTACTCAGCCGAAACAAATTTATTTTATGAAAAAGTTAAGTAAGGGCCAACGAAGTCTTATGTTTTATAATGCAATTTAACCGTATACTGAAATAGCAATTAAGTACTGATTTTCTCAACTTAACAAGGGGCTCGTCGGCCGGGCCAAAATTTAACAAAGGGCTCGCGCAAGCCCCCTCTAGCCCACCCCTGCAATTGACTGTTTTTGATAGGGTAAAATGGAGTTCTACCAAGTAAATGCCAAATCAATAAATGACTGTTTTTGTTTAATATTTCTCATTTTGCTTACAAAGTCGGTCTTGCCTCACACCTCGTTTCCAACTCAAAACCTAAATGCACCATGTGAAGAAAACTAGAACTCTAACTGATTAAGTAAAAATAATTTAAGACATAGAACAGATACGGCATTTAAGAAATTGTCTTAGAAAAGTATGTAAGTTTGAAGAGTTTTTGTTAACATTGAAGTAACTGCAAATAGGAAACTTATTATTAGGAACTCTTAAAAAAGAACTTATCCTTTAATAAGAATAAGTGAAATAAATAAATATGTTTTTTAATAATTAATAATTTTTTGGTATTATTTGAAGCTATCCTGCATTTTTCGTTTTTTTATTAGGGTCCCTTGAAAATCTTAGAATCAGTGTTTAACTGTATTGAAAATACTTATTAAATATTGAAGAAACTTTATTTTACTTTACCTATAGTAAAACATGAGCTTGAATCTATCCTGGGCGAAGACGGGTAATTGATAAATATCAAAACCAAGAAGTGATTTTATTAAAAAATAAGTTTTATTTTGTAAATTTTTATTATATTACATATATAATCAGTCCATTTCGATTGAGTGTGATTAACAGTCAAGGATAAATAGTTATAAAAGTGATTTAATAAATATTGCATAGAAAACAAATCTTCAGAAATCCTTCGAGATTGAGATGACTCGCAGTTGTCTTCATTATGCCCTCATGTATTTGTTGGGATTGGAATCTTGTAAATATTACAATATATTTTTGTCTTCATTTATCTGTGTGTAACGTTGGGCATAACACCGAGCTTATGCACAATGCACGGATAGAAAGAAAGAGTGTGGGAATGCTGCAGGTGCTGCAGGTGGTGCTTCCACCTGATGTATAATTACTATCATAATTAATTTAAACTATTATATTACTGTAAACATCTTACTTAATTGATTGTTTTTTTACATTATCTTGAACAGCAAAATGATAGTATTTTCTTCCAAATAAAAAATATCCGTAGCAAGATGGTGAAAAAATACATATTTCATAAATATATTGATTTTCAAAATTGGTTTGATTGTATTTCTGCACTTTTTAAATACAATTAGATAGACTGGATGTTTTTACTTTACATCTCATTAAAGTGGAAATCTGCAATACATTCGTCAAATATTCTGTGATTTTCTTTCTACATTATTATGTTAACAGTTAATTTTATTTTGAGTCCACTGGTGATATTTTGAAGAGTTTACAAGTATCATGGTAAAGGGTTTTAGCTGCATCCGTGTCAATCGCTTTTCCTGTTAAAACTTCTTCTGAACAGTTGCTGGAAAAGATAAAAAAACATGCACATTTCGAATTAATTATCGTGTTACAATAAGGTAACTAACTAAAAGTTCCCATTTAACAAGGGCAATTAGAAATCAAAAAGAAATAACTTCCTTTTAACATCTATTATATGTATCTTTAACCGTCTAGTGAGGTCAACGAGAGCTATATTCTGGATTTTCATATATATATATATATAAAGAGACCATAGTTACATTCTCACGTAACTAATAAAGCAAGCATTGATTCTAATTTATATCTTTTCATAGAATTTCTACTAAGTAAAAATGGAATTAATGTAAAACATTTATATTTACCTGAAGAATTTGCCAGTTGTTGTTGAAACTAAGTGATCAGTAGCCAAATAAATTGTGGTTTGGGATCCTTGTTTAGGAGACTTCATCAAAAGCCACATCCATGGCGTCATTGAAAGTTTCACACTCCAACGATTCATTATGGTAGAATGTCTTAAATGATTTGTTCCTCTTACTAATCCAGGATTTAGGGCATTGATAGTTACATTAGTGCCTGTATAACAATGCATAAAATACATGAATATTATTAATAATATTGCGATAATACAGACCAGTAGGGATCGATCAGTACGAAAGATCATGCTGTAACGATAATATATATTGTTTTTTTTAAGAAAAAAATATTTGGCAATTCAGCTGATGCAAATGTGTCAAATATTTTAAAGCTAAATGATCATAAGTAAAAAACTCAATGAGAATTTTATGCAAGTCACTCGAGATCAACGCGAGGTAAATTGACATCAAAAACACCTGTCTTAAGTCTCAAATTTAAATATTTAAATTTGACATTGACCTTTCTGGGAATCGAACCCAGACCCGTCTGGTCGGTAATCTCTAACCAACTAAACCACAGCGGGGGATAATGTTGTCATACTATACCGGTTATGCCCGCCATGAGATCAGTAGCGTTATTGATTGAAATAATTAAGATTAGCTGTCTTCACAAAACTGTCAATAACATTCCACACATTCTCTCAAATTGTTTTAGAATCAGTTACCATATATCATATTTATTTACACAGTGTTACTAATAAAACATGACACTTCACTTTATTTGGTTATTAAAAAATATTTTATTTGATATGATGAAGACAAATAGTTAATGAAATGATTTTATATATGGGTTGTAATTTCATTGTAGAAATTTATTCACATATTTAATACCTAAAGGTGTACTTTTTTTACCTATCAAAATTTTAGAAAATTGCTTTGCCATTAATATCAGAGCCAGTTTACTTTGTGCGAACCATTCCTTGGATACATATGTTTTTCGATCCAGAATAATGCTCAGAGGCATATTGGATGGTTCATAGGATCCGCAGCAAACATTTATTATTCTTGCCTGCGGAGATCTTTTCAAATTTTCTATCAGCAGGTGAGTTAGTAGAAAATGGCCTAAAAATAAAACAAAAATTATTTTTATTTTCAAATAGTTTTTCTTACTTTTGTATGTATGATACGCATGTATGTATTATATATATTTCACGAAGCTACATTGAAATTAAGATTTAACTAGCTGTAAGCCCGTTGACCTCAACGGGGGGATTTTTGTTGCATTTTTAAGAAGTCAGAAAATTACAAACCTATTTATTGAATAAGCCAGAAATTCTAAAAATAAAATAAATATATCTCGGGGCATATATCGACAGCATGCCCTGTAGTATTTAAATTGTAAATTATTTAATTTTTGGAATAATGTTGAGTTTGCTAACAATTATTTTTCCTATTAGCAGAAATATACCTCGTAAATTACCTAATTTTTGGAATAATGTTTAAGTTTGCTAACAATTTTTTTCGTAGTGACAGAAATTTCGTAAAATATTAAATCTTTGGAATAATGTTCAAGTTTGCTAACAATCATTTTTCATAGTAGCATAAATCGACCTCGGCGCATATATCGACAGCCCTGCAGTTTTAAATTGTAAATTACTTAATTTTTGAAATAATGTTTAAGTTTACTAATAATCATTTTTCACATGCAAAATGGTATAAATTAATTGCACATTTTATCAAAACAAAATTATCAAAATGTTGACTGATTCTCCAAACAGAACTTGTTTTTTAAAATATATATAATGATTTTTACTGAAGTTATTTTATTACACATACTGAAATTATGCTTTCGCCAACAACTAACTATACCACGTATGTACCTAATTTAAAAACAAAATCTTGAAATAATTGCGTCTTATATTTATTTTTTGAAAAACATATTTCGCTAGTCAATCGGATTTTGTTATTTTGGTAGCATTTATTTTCATACGATCAAGATGTACTGTGATTTAAAAAGAAAGTTTTCAAAAAAAAAAAATGTTATAAACCCAAAAAAAAGCGCTCTAGGCTAGATTCGAACGCTTCCTACAGAATACCAGCCGAGCGGTTTACCTCTAGGGTACAGTAGAATTGAGAAAAGCTCGTAAAATAAAACATATAATATGCATGCTATTTTTTAAATAAAAAACGAAAGGTTCCATTTTCAAACGAAATTTAATATATATTATATATTTTCATCGTTTCTGATAATTATGACGTTAGCTCAGTTGACAAAGAGCTCGGCTGATATTTCATAATTATGGGATCGATCGACGGTCGCGGCGCTTTTTTGTATGAGAATTCAAAATTTCAGCCATTTGATAATTCAACTGTTTATGTATGCATGTGAAGTATGCGTATTTTGGAATTTTTAGAATAATTTAAATGTGTGCTTAATATATATAACTAAATTTGATCGATTCTGACAGTTGGTCGTTTGCCCGAGCGGTAACGATCTCAACTCATAATCCAGAAGCGATGGTTCGAACCACGGTCGCGGCGCTTTTTTGTATGAGAATTCAGTTTTTCAGCCATTTGATTCGTTTCGTCAAATAACAGTGTATTGGAAAAATATGTCTTTGGTATGAATAAAAAAATGGCGACAGCGCGGCCGATGAGGAAGGAGGGGGAGGGGCAAGGGGAGGGGAAATCGGGGACAATCATACAGACGGACGGACATTATCGACTATTAATATATAGACTAGCTGTAAGCCCGTTGACCTCAACGGAGGGATTTTTGTTGCATTTTTAAGTAGTCAGAAAAGTTACTGGCGTGAAAAATAAATTACTAACCTATTTATTGAATAATCCAAAAATTCTGATAGTATAAGAAATATCTCGGGGCGTATATCGACAGCCCTGCCCTGCAGTATTTAAATTGTAAATTATTTATTTTTGGAATAATGTTCTAGTTTGCTAACAACTATTTTTCGTAATAGTAGAAATTTCGTAAGTTATTGAATTTTTGGAATAATGTTTAAGTTTGCTAACAACCATTTTTCCTAGAAGCAGAAATTTTGTAAATTATTTAATTTTTGGAATAATGTTTATGTTTGCTAACAACCATTTTTCTTAAAAGCAGAAATTTCGTAAATTATTTTATTTTTGGTATAATTTTTAAGTTTGCTAACAATTATTTTTCCTATTAGCAGAAATAGACCTCGTAAATTATTTAATTTTTGGAATAATGTTTAAGTTTGCCAACAACCATTTTTCATAGTAGCAAAAATAGTCCTTGTAAATTACTTAATTTTTGGAATAATGTTTAAGTTTGCTAACAATTATTTTTCCGATTAGCAGAAATAGACCTCGTAAATTATTGAATTTTTGGAATAATGTTTAAGTTTGCTAACAACCATTTTTCATAGTAGCAAAAATAGTCCTTGTAAATTAGTTAATTTTTGGAATAATGTTTAAGTTTGCTAACAATTATTTTTCCTATTAGCAGAAATAGACCTCGTAAATTATTGAATTTTTGGAATAATGTTTAAGTTTGCTAACAACCATTTTTCATAGTAGCAAAAATAGTCCTTGTAAATTAATTAATTTTTGGAATAATGTTTAAGTTTGCTAACAATTATTTTTCCTATTAGCAGAAATAGACCTCGTAAATTATTTAATTTTTGGAATAATGTTTAAGTTTGCTAACAACCATTTTTCATAGTAGCAAAATTAAGTCCTTGTAAATTACTTAATTTTTGGAACAATGTTTAAGTTTGCTAACAACCATTTTTCTTAGAAGCAGAAATTTCGTAAATTATTTTATTTTTGGTATAATTTTTAAGTTTGCTAACAATTATTTTTCCTATTAGCAGAAATAGACCTCGTAAATTATTTAATTTTTGGAATAATGTTTAAGTTTGCTAACAACCATTTTTCATAGTAGCAAAAATAGTCCTTGTAAATTAGTTAATTTTTGGAATAATGTTTAAGTTTGCTAACAATTATTTTTCCTATTAGCAGAAATAGACCTCGTAAATTATTGAATTTTTGGAATAATGTTTAAGTTTGCTAACAACCATTTTTCATAGTAGCAAAAATAGTCCTTGTAAATTAGTTAATTTTTGGAATAATGTTTAAGTTTGCTAACAATTATTTTTCCTATTAGCAGAAATAGACCTCGTAAATTATTTAATTTTTGGAATAATGTTTAAGTTTGCTAACAACCATTTTTCATAGTAGCAAAAATAGTCCTTGTAAATTACTTAATTTTTGGAATAATGTTTAAGTTTGCTTACAATTATTTTTCCTATTAGCAGAAATAGACCTCGTAAATTATTGAATTTTTGGAATAATGTTTAAGTTTGCTAACAACAATTTTTCATAGTAGCAAAAATAGTCCTTGTAAATTACTTAATTTTTGGAATAATGTTTAAGTTTGCTAACAATTATTTTTCCTATTAGCAGAAATAGACCTCGTAAATTATTTAATTTATGGAATAATGTTTAAGTTTGCTAACAATTATTTTTCCTATTAGCAGAAATAGACCTCGTAAATTATTGAATATTTGGAATAATGTTTAAGTTTGCTAACAACCATTTTTCGTATATATATAAATAAATAGTTAATTAAATTATTATATATTAAATTATTATATATAATTGAGCAGCCCTATATAGCCTTCGTTTAGTGCAAGATTTCACCCACAGATGTCATTATTAGTTCACTAAAACTTTAAATAGAGTTTTTTTTTCGTAACCATCAATTGAACTTGTGGAGCAATGCGTAAGGTGTCCGAACGACGCGCATGAAAATTGGGGCATGGTATCGAATCCCACAGCTTGAGAGAATATTTTTTGAAAATTAATTGTTTTTACACATAATAAAATAAAAATGTCATGATTTCAAAAATTCACTCATGACGTCAGAGAAAAATGAAGAAATGAATTAATGACGACAGCGGGGCAGGATGGGGGGGAGGGGGACCGTCTTTCTTGACGTCATCGAAAAGGCGAAATCGCGACCATAATATACAAACGAAAAAAGTATCTCTTTAGTATGAATAAAAAAATGTTGACAGCGTGGCTGGGGCGGAGGAGGGGAAGGGGAAATCGGGGACAATTTACAGACGGACGGACGGACGGACATTAACGACTATTAATATATAGATACTACCTATGTTAGACTAAAGAGTTAAAAATTCATTAAGAAGTTAAATTTTATGAATAGGCTCTACAATATTCAATGTAGATTCTACATTGTAGAGGATAACTGATGTTATTTGAATGGTAGACTGTTTCATAGTCATAATGTTTTTCAATCAAAATTTTGTAAAATAACTAATATATTTTACCTTTTTTTCTATTGCATGTATTATATTTTGTATACATAATGTTGTGTTTTATTTATATTAAGTAATCTTAATTAAACGTTGATTTCAACAGAAATCAAAGCATCAAAAATATATATCTAAATAGGTACCAATAAAATTAATTCCAAAATCTTACTGAATGTCATTTTTACTTATAAGCAATGTTCCCACTAAGGTGTGCGCGTGTGCACGCGCACACTCGCAAGATTTGGCCGCACACTTTTTTCCGTCCTTCGCACAGACCGCACATATAAATGTTGTACAATAGAGTTATTTTTTTTATTTAGCGGCTTTGAAATGAAGAATTAATTTATCTAGTGTCAGTAAGTAGGTCAGAGAATAACTATCAACATATTTGCGCACATTTTTTATTTTTCTGAAAGTTTACCGCACACAAAAGTTGATGGTTCGCACACATAGTAGAAAAATTAGAGGGAACGTTGCTTATAAGCATATGTTATTCTCCCCTTCAACATAATGATTTTTAAATTTCAAGTATTAAGGAATGGTTAATGGGTTTCAATATTACCCAAATAATTTGTGGCTGTGTGTATTTCGTGACCTTCTTCAGTTTTCTTGTAGGGATGAAATATTATTCCAGCATTGTTGACTAATATATCCACTTGGGTAGTACCTAGAAAATATTTTTTGGTTTAAACATAATTACATTTTATTCTAAAAATCTGTTTTGATGATTTTAAGAATCAGATAAAATAATCTTAATTTTAGATGTCAAAATCCGATTTCCGACCCGAAAGCAATCAAATGTGTGTTCATAATTCAACCGCAATTATAATCCGGTGACATTATAATATCAGTCATGTTTGGACATAGCTTGGTAACTGCAAAATATTGAAGTTACACGATAGCAAATTTTCGATTTTTTCTATTTTTATAGAATTTCAGCAGGATTGATAGAATAGAGTGTAAATTGCAAGACATTAAAAAAATGTTGTTTCCTATATAGAGTAACCAGATATCAGTATGTGTAGCCTCTTCCACCTCACCACGTTTACCTAAGTGCATATGACTTAGTCATGGGCAAAATTTCCACAGGTATTTCAGACAAGCATTTGACACTCAAATTTTAAACAAATTAGCTGCAACATGTCTGTGAAGCCATATCGAGTGGTGGTGAGGATTATGTTAATTATCTTTGGGGCTGGAGTAATTGCCCAATAAATTTATGAACATAATACAATATTGTACATGATGCTATCATAGTTTTCAATTTAGAATATTTCCTACAGCCAATATTATTTTTATTCTTTTATGTTTTCTTTAGTTTTTGAAAAAAAATATTTTTTATTTCAGCAATGTGTACATGTTTCATCTTTTTGCACCCTTTGATAATATGATAAATAATGAATTGACTATTTTTTTATTTTACTTCCATGAATTTGTGTATACAATATAAACAGCAGGTGTATTATATAAAAAAGGTATATGTGTAGGATAATGCAAAAAAAATCCCTCCTTTGAAAGCAACAGGCTTATGGATAGTTATATTTAATAGTCTGCTTAATATTACTGACAAAACAAGAACTTTTACCTAGGCATTTAACAAAGTCTCTTATGGATTTCTCAGAGCACAAATCAAGTCGTTTCAAAGTTAATTTTGCAGTAGGATTTTTCGTTCTTATCAAATTCATAGCTTCAACACCTTTCTTAACATCTTTGCAGCACATGATTATCTGTCCACCTGAAAAGTTGTTATTAAAAATTAGTTTTTAGATGAGTTCTACTATAAATTCGGCCCATCCACGTCAAATGAAAAATTTACTATAAATTAGTATGGATGCCTTTTAAGTATAGCTATTTCTGAAGGTTCATACAGAACTTTTATATGTTTTAATCTGTTAAAAAAGCTGTATTGGAAAGGATGTGGACAGTCAATACTTTTTTCAGATTTTACATTTGTTTTAGTCAATATTTGCACTCATCCGATTTATTTATTATTTATTTCTAATATCCAGGCATGTCAAACTCGTTTACGACCATGGGCCATATTATGTATTGCACATCAAACCGGGGCCACATTAAAAAATAACTAAATTAAGAAACACCATTTTTTATTATACACCTATCAATAAAATAACAATTGTAAAATACAAGAATCCTGCAAATGAAGTTGCATAAGAAACTTGACAACACTTTTTGTTTTCAGATCTATGGCACAGTATCGCAGAAAATATGCCGACGAGCCGTGTGTTGATATGCCTGGTTTAATCTGTTATATCATACTAGATAGTCATGGTTTATTAATTTCTGGAAGTTAAAGAATGTAAGCCTTCAATAAGTCACACATTTGCCATCCCTGAGGGAAGACAGTAGATGACCGCGATTCAACTGGATGGATGGGTGTCACAGGAACTGCTGGTGCTGGAGGTCAGCGACTGGTGTAAGAGGTAAGAGGGTGGAGATTTATTGAAGTGGAGTAGATTGATTGAGGCAGAGAAGGTTAATCCCGAACTGTAGCGCCAAGCAGAGAAGAGAGAGGGAGAGTATATGAATACAGTCAGTTAAACTGTGCATGCATCCATACATGCTTTACAGAAATATTTTTCTAAATAAATATTAAACATCATAATTGTCGATGTTCTTACCTCTGCATGCCAATTCCTTGCTTGTTTCAAATCCAATACCACTTGAAGCACCAGTTACTATTACAATTTTATCATTGATTTTTTCATCGTTTGGGCATGATGAACCACCCATATAATTTCTAAAACGTTAACAAATTTATTTTTAAGTAAGCTTTCTTATTGAAAGAATTTTATATGTATATAATTTTTAGAGATCTTACCTTATGCATGTTACAAGTCCAACAATTGTTGCAATAATGTATGGCCACCAACTCTCAAATGGATCCGAAGGAGCTGTTGAAAAATCCATAGCGATGTTACTTTTAAAACTAATGCTATCTGCTAGAGTCAACTTTCACTTCTACTATAAAAATCAGTCTTGATAAAATATCTGTAGCATATTTTAAACAATTAAAGTGAGCACCGCGTTCCCCCATTCAATTTATTTAGTAATTGCCACTTAAGTTAAACAAGTGGGAAGCAGGATAATATCGTAATTTTATTGTATAGTGTCATTTGTGGTGTAGCTATCGATACTGCTGAAGTAAATGTTGTTCAAATCGTCAATTCATCATTTTTTCATAAATTTTATCAACGATAGTTTTTATGATTTATAAATGATAAAAATGTTCGATTTACTTTTAATTCTAGTGTCTAAATAGTTTGTGGTACATCACAGGACGAGATAATGTTGTCTATGGTTGTCAGTCAATTCGACAGGCGACAGTAGGTGTATTTTTTCAGAAATGGACTTGTTGATTTTTTTCTAATAACTATTTGAATGTGACCATAGTATGATGAATTACATTAGTTGAAGAGGGTAATGTGAATAAATTTTGTGAATATCTCAGTGGACTGTGCTCGAAATCGGCGAAGCGGATCTGGGTGTGATCATTGCAGGTGGGTAACGGTACTGAATACCACCCTTATGACAACGTCAAAAATGTTGTTTGATTTACTTTCTCATTTCTAAATGTGATTTAATTTGTATAGGGCCGCGTACACGGCTTACTTTAAGCAGTCAGTGGTCGATTGCTCATATTTTCTGCTAATTCACAGTTGACATTTATTGAATTAATGGCATGGATAATTGAAAATATCAATACGACTATAGAAAACACAATTTGGTTATATTTCTTATGAATGTTCTACACTACGGTGTTATTGGCGAAGGGTTTTACGGAAAACCACCAATATTCTGTCACGTTCTACTTTTCCCGTCTGTAATTAGGGAAAACGATAACGTCGCACGTACTTGTTACATATTTGTAGGATACGAAATGTGTACGGTTGGTATTGTTTTGTTATTACGAAAATCATGTCTTAAAAAAGTGCCGACAGTTAAATCAATATTAGTCTACTGTTACCGAATCCTTTACAATTTTATTTGAACAAAAATTCAATACATTGGCATTAATCATTTAGATATTTAGCAAGTATCAAACATATATCTAAACACTAAATGGTAAATTTGTCATACTACATCGTACGGACTATTGCGGCGAAAAACTTCACAAACTGAGCTAAAAACCACTCCACGATTTAAAATTATTATCTGAGATCATGGGAATCGCGTTAAAACCACACATTATTAAGAAGAACACTGATAAATAAATTATATAAAGTATGACTTCATCGCACGGACTATTACGGCGAAAAACTTCACAAACTGAGCTAAAAACCACTCCACGATTTAAAATTATTATCTGAGATCATGGGAATCGCGTTAAAACCACACATTATTACGAAGAACACTGATAAATTAAGCGAAATACGTAACATTTCAAATGTATACGTAACAAATGTTACGTATTTCGCTTAATTTATCAGTGTTCTTCGTAATAATGTGTGGTTTTAACGCGATTCCCATGATCTCAGATAATAATTTTAAATCGTGGAGTGGTTTTTAGCTCAGTTTGTGAAGTTTTTCGCCGCAATAGTCCGTACGATGTAGTATGACAAATTTACCCACTAAATACATATTTTGAAAATTTTATAATTGTACCAAATGTTCGTCATTATTTTCATTGCTATGCTTTTACCATTATGTTATTGTTCATAGGTTATGTGAATAACTTGTAAATAAATTGTATTTATAATTTCTACATTATGATGCAGGTATCACAGTATTTATCATTTCAGTATATTTTTACTTATTGTATCATTTTATTGGAATTTTGTGTTTTTATCCTCGATTTCAGCAGTTGAACATTTCTTCGGGTCTATGTGTTTATGGAGATATTCACATCGAGCCAATTACATTCATTTTCGAAGTCTTAACTACATTTTATCAGCTATATACAAACATAACAAAGTCAAATAATAACAAAGTCTTTTGCCTTGTATAATCTGAATGTTTCCAAAAAGTCTCACAGATACTTATTCTCTCAATTTCTGAGAAGTTTTCAATAGTAAGTTACCGCACATAGTGACTTTTTGTTAAACATGTAACAACGAATGTACTGAATGACTATTAGGGTGTTACGTCTATCTTAAAAAATCTTGTTTGTCGGCATAATGACTTATTGGGTAAAGCTTGACAAAATACGTAGATTTTAACATCTAAGTCTTTTATTTAATTACTTCTTGCAGCGAACTGATGATATAGGAATCCAATCTACAAAACAACAAAAGGTTTGAACATTTTTTTTCAAATCGTACAAATCGCCAGAGTAATTAATCAGTCTGTTACAAAAAACTATAATTTTTACTTGACACTAACAGTTTTATTACTTTAACTTAAAATCAAGAAATTTTTTAAATAATATAGTTAGTTTTAAAAGATTTTTTTTTATCCATGTCCGCTTCCAAGTTGGAGCATATGGCCTCCTAATGGAGGTATCTCGACAGAAGTTTTTCTACGAGAACTGTTTTTTACTCAGTCGCTCAACTTCTCTTGTTTTTTCAAAGAGATAGTAGAGATTCAGAGAGAGAGTAGGGATAGAAGGATAGGGATAGGACAGAACTAGTGGTAAACTAATCGCTCTCGCTACACCCAGTTGTTAAAGGATCAGAAATGGTGGGAGTGACACCCATACCTTCTTACAGAAATTTATTGAAAAAATGTTGTTCGTACCGGAACTCGAACCCGTGAGGTCTGACATGGAAGCCCACAACGCTAACCGTTGGATAGATAAAAATAGACCCGGCATAGATAAAAAAAAAGATAGGTGAAATATAAATGGACACACATACAAATGGAAGTTGTTATTTCCTCAGATATATATTATCTAAAAACAAATTGTACAAAACGCACAAACATATAGGTACAAAATACTATTTACAATTTCGTTGCTCATTTTCATTGATTATTGACTGTTTATTAAATTAACAAAATACTTTTCTTCTAAATTTATTTCCAGTTCTTTGGTCATTTTTACTAGGTCACTGTAAACAGTGTCAATTCTTTAGTTTACATACTTTCCACGACCAATTGTAGAGTGAGCTTATTCCACACATTATTCATGAAAGATATTAAAATTTCATTCCTAGTATCGCCAACATTTTTCACACCTTTATCGAAGTTATATTATTACTAGATTCTATCCGTCTTATTATAAGAGTTCTTATTGCCTGCCTAACTGTGTTTCTTAGATCTATATATATTGGTTCATTTCAGGTTTTTTTTTACCACCTGAATTCGAATTTCGTTTTGCTTACTATTTTTTTTTATCAGAATTTCACTATGAGTTAAAACCTTAACTTTAAAAAAAAATGAGGAACTATGGATACCCACATCACATCAATAATGCATTCACTCTCTTGGTAATACCGATAGTATCCCATTTCAAGTAATATCTACTCATATAAACTGTGAAACCGGCAGCTACTTTTTATTTAGAAAAATAATAATATATGACCACTTAACTGGATGACTGCCACATACGAAATATCTCCTCAATTTTTTTTTGCTCAACACACCAGAGACGAGTTACCTCGACAATAACTAATTAAATGAATAATTGCAAATTATAGCCAACATGCTAGGTACAAAGCTACTTTTTCAACGGCATCCAAAAGGCTAATAATATGAGTATGAAGCCAAGAAACCCATATTTGAATAATTGGTTGATCTTCAGTTCGCAATTAATTGTGTCAATATGAAAATAAAATATATTGCAATGTTATTTCTTTCACATGCAGCCAAGTGTTATGTCACCCTTAATCTTTTGCCATTCTCGTAATGCTAATAAAATTATCATTATTTAACATATTTATGTATGGATACTATCATAGCAGTCTTAAGTTCCAAGCAGTGTTGTACAAAATTATCAAATTATGAGTGGTCCGTGGAATCCCAGCATCTATTAACAAATTGTATGGCGGTTATACGTAGGTCAACTCTAAATTCCAATTTATGAGCTTATTTTTCATTCAATATAACATGTATGTTTGAAAGATTTCTCGTATGGATATTCTGTGATTCGTTGGTGTTATTAATTTACAATTTACGATACATTGGAAGGGCCATATATGCAAATTAAGTAATGATTGTAAGAAACATAGTGAATGGTAAGAAATGCGATGTGTGGTAAAAAAAAAAAAAATTTAACTTCCCACTATTAAGTATCACAGTTATATAGAATATTAATTATAAATTACATAAACAACAGTAACACTCAGAACTCATACTATATTATTTAAGATTTTGATGCCTATTGTGATATTTTTGAATAAATGCTGCATCTTTTACCATATAATGATGGCAATTGACCAAGTAAATGATGATTTAATCAATAAAAATGTTTAAAAAATAATGAAGTAAATTGTGCTACCCTAGTTTGACTTACTGATTTTTGATTACTGATATGACTTGAGAAATCAAATGGAAAGATTGAGTAACGAACCGGTGTGTACAAATAAATTTTGAAATTAATATTAATTTATCAAAATCCAAATAATGACGTTGGTTTATTTAATGAACTATCCAACCTCATATTCTGTATTGAAATATTGTAAAAAGAAATTTTTTTAAGTCCAAAAATTATATGACATCTTCGTATGCTTATTGTTAACCTGAGATTTATAATTAAAAACCTTAAAAAATGTGATTTTTGTCTTATTTTTTAAAAGATTTAATTGAAAAGATATAGTAATTACAATATAAATATGCATTTCCACAATATAAACAGAAATAAATGGTTATCAAAATGAATCTTGACTACTGTGACTTTGAAAATCATGAAATCCGGACCTAATATCTGGAAAACGAATAGCCTTTTTTCAACTCTATAGCATGGTTTTCACTAAAGGGAGCTTTGATACTATACATTTAACTATTAATATTTTTTCGCAGTTGCATTGTTTGTGTTACAAGTTTCAAATGAATAAAACAAATTCAGAACATGAATTACCGAACTTAAATTTTTTTTTTTTCTATTTAATTCTCATCCAGAAATCAATGTCATTAGAATTTACATGCCCACAGATCAACTGAATATAGGAAGATCTAGTTTCAAATTCGAATTTTTTTTTTCTGTTCATTTTGAAATTTTAACAATTAACGCACAACTTGAAGTAACAAGTTTAATACAATCCAGATTTCATTTTTTTTAAACCCATGTCTGCACAGAGGGTTTGACAGTAAAAATATACAAATTTTTAATAAATTTTATTACTAGAAAAAATCTCATTGTATTTATCTATTCAGTTTGCTCGCCTCACATATTTTTTGTATTTAATTCTGTCTCTGTTTTACTTAAATAATAGTTTTTAACAGGGCTGTGGAGTCGTAGTCGTGAAAAATGAGCGAAATATTTAAAAAATAATAATTTAATGATGTGTATTCAAACCACAATATTCTAGTGTTTGACATTGTATGGCTTGGCTGACTAAAGATGATCTGGTGGAATACATATATATAAGTTAAAATGAAATGTTTGAAAAATTTCTTCCGAGTCGGGGTAGGAGTCATTTTTTATTTTGAAGCTGGAGTCGGAGTCGTCTTCGTCTTTTTTTTACACGACTCCACAGCTCTGGTTTTTAATTTCATATTTGTTTCTTAAAAAACAAAAGCAATTTTATACTAAAAATAAAAAAAATCCTTATTTCAATATATTATGTATCAGTGACATCTATATAATTGTACTCATGTAATTTATCATTCAGTATTTGTTGAATTTTTCACTTATCTGCACAGCAAAGATCCTCTTTGAGCTAATCATAGATGTCTCAAATTTAGAACAGTAACTCTACTCTGAATCGTTACCAATACAAAATATATATTGCCAGAAACAATCAATTACAAACTTTTATTCCGATCTTATCGTGGTATTAACAAATTCAGCTTACACTATCAGTGTGAATCAAAATATTCATATTTTTTTTCAAAATATACACTTTTGTCATTGTATAGAATATTTTCGCTGTCTTTTTACAGATGGCAGTAAAAATATATATAAATCGGTTGCTATATCTCAATTAGTGAAGGGGGTGAGATCATTATGGGAAATGGATATTTGTCATTCCCTCATGCTTTTAGAATTGGGAAAAGTAGTAATGGTTTTAAAAATATCCCTCATTTCAATCATCCATCAATATCGAGTCAATATTCTAGCTTTTTTATTAAAATTTAATATCTCAGTATCGCAAGCATTATCACGCTAGAAAAAAAATCTTTTTTTTCGTAACATTGGCATTTGCTTTTTTTTTGTTGATAGAAATACCCAATTAATTATCAGTAGGTTGAATGCAGTTTTTATTTTGCAACGTGCCAATTATTTTTTTATTATTTATTTGTATAATTATCTCATTATGGTGCTTAGGATCACAGAGACCTAACTGCAAAAGTTCTGAATAAAATGTTTAAGATATTGTACTCAACTTGTTATGCAGCCATTTGCAACAACAAAAGCAACATAAGTTTTTACTGTTGTGCCCCTGTGGTCTCGAGACCATGGTAGAATCTAGTGTTTATTGAATCGTAAATATATTTGTGTTTTATGTTAAAATACATTTACTTTTTGAGCGATATCTTTGCATTGATCCATGTAGAGTTTTTGATTATGAATCTATTGCCATTCTTATATTTCTACTACACACTAAATGAACAAATGTTTTGAAGAAGTATTACAATTTAGATCAAATGGTAAGAAATCTGTAACCACATTATATTGAGTGTAAAAAAATATTTCTATTTGATTCACCAACTGGAATCAATATCAAAAGATAAAATACCACGTATCTTGTGAACTCGATAAAAATTCAACCCTGAATTGGAACTATGTAAAAGCTTCTAGATAAGTTTGAAGATGTCTGTGGCAATAATAATGAAGTATTTAATTTACATGCCAAGATTGACCAAAGCTCTTTTTTTGTGTGGTTATAGTAAACATTTTCAATACATTCAATGATCCTAATTTCATAAAAAATAACACTCCTTAATGGATCAAAACATTTCGTTGTACGTTATTTTTTAAATACACCTTATGGCAGCGATTTTTCAAGCTGGTAGACGTAGACCATGGGTGTCCAACCGGTACATCGCGATCGACCGGTCGATCCCAAAGCAGAATTTGGTCGATCCCGTCAGCTTCCGTGAATTTCGAAAAAATATATAATTTAAATAGGGTAAAAATATCAAGGTATTTCAGTTCTACAATTATTTATATGTTATATGTTGATAGCTATTTCGGCTTTCGCCATCGTCAGAACTATACTTTAATAGTTCTATAGTTAGTTACTATAGTTCTATAGTTCTGACGATGGCGAAAGCCGAAATAGCTATCAACATATAACATATAAATAATTGTAGAACTCTTCTTGTGAAAAAATATTAGTACTTATCATAACATAAAAGCGCAACTGCAAGTCCAGACATAGTGTTTCTTCAGAGACGCTCTCATCGTAAACGGTTTGTTCGAATCCTAAAATAGTTACTATTAACCCGTTAACAGCTAGAAAAAAATAATGTTTTTTGTCCTGTAAGCTAGCAATTTTCTAAAAACTAATAAAGGTAAACTTAATATTCATTTTGTGAGTCCTTAAGAGATGTCGGACCCTTTTTCAATGATGCAAACTCTAAAAAATATTTATTGACGTTGTAATAATGACAACACACTGGTGGGTAGCGTGTGTGGTTAGTAGGTATGCGACACACCGGTAGGTCGTTAGCTTTAGAGTGGTTAAACAAAATAACCACAGTGGCATTGGAAATCCTGAGCACGGTAACATTAAGTTTGGAGACCCTTGCCCTAAATGGTGGGTATTGCTCTTTCCAGTGAAATGCTAATGCAGTGGTTGTAGTGACTTCCATTTGATGAGTAAAATTATTAGTTGGTATAAATAGTTGAAAAAAAAAGTGTGATAGATAAAAACCAGCTTACTTGTGGTGGATGTGGATCTCCACATAAGTTTTTTTTTGCACTGCTCTTCACTTAGTTGTTTGACATTTTTTTTTCAAAGCCAGAAATAATATAAAGAAAGGGGTGCGGCAGGATTAGTGCTTGCTAATCGCTCCCACTACTTCCTGTTTTTTAAGATTGGATGGGTAGGACAAAATTACATAGACTTTTACTCAAATAATACTTTTCATTTGACTGCACTTATCACTTTGAGTGGTGAGTTAATTTTTACTAAATTAGGTTTTTTTGTATTTTTTGATTATTTTTACTATTACTACACACAATCTGGGTTGAATATTATTTATTATTTCAAGAGGTAAACAATTTTTTGAATATCAAAACCTGTAGTTAAAAGTGTAAACTTATTCATTATTACTTTCGAATATTTTTTTAGTAGCTATTACTTTCAATTCCGGTCTAGATCTTTTTTGTCTTCACCTGCGGGCATGTGGCGTTCTACTTACGTCGATAGTGGGTTATTCAAACCGAAATGGAATTTTATGCTCAATGTTATATGGCTACCAATTTGTTTACAAATATTCACCAAAAAACTTTAGTGTATTTGCAACAAATAATAAAAATAATGCGACTGCCGAATCACTGATAGATGTGTGTAGTATCCATATGTGAATAAATAACACATGTGAATGACAAAATACTTTGCCAAAATTCAAAATTATAGGGTGAATTAATTTGCCTTTATCACTGACAATACACTTTGTGCTTATCATAGTCTCAAGAGACTGTCAATCTTTAAAATATTTTAATATAATAAAAACAAAATTATTCATCAGTATACATTAGAAAAATATGCTATCTGTAAAAATGAGTATTTAGTTGTTTATAGTAAATTATTGACTCGAGTTTCAATTTTAGAATAGTTATTTCACACTATTGTAGAGATTCTTCCAGAATAGAAATCGTTCCTGAAAAGGGTTTTGCAGGAGTTCCATTTTATCACTCAATTTCATGTACTCCATCGTTTCTGCACTCCGTATTGGCTGCCATGTAATAGGCAGAACTGGTGATGTAAAAGGAGTTGGATTTCTGGAAAGAAAATGCTTATGTTACCTTCTTTCTTTTGACATATTTTTATTAAACTATCAGCAATCCAGCAGTCTAAACATTCTGAAAACCTCGAAAAAGGGTTTTAACATAAATATATAATGGGAGCCTCAGAGTATTCTGAATTTCATAATTGATAAGGTCCAGTGACACTTGTTTATAAATGTACATAATAAACAATGAAATAGAAAAACTATAATTGGCATGCTGAGAAACTTTCTAATAAACATTTAGCTTCAAAAAACTTTCTTCAACCCTAAATTTTATAGGCAACAAAATAAATGGTCAGAATTTAAATCAATTTCTGGTCAGAATTTAAATCAACTTTTGGTCATAATAAAATTCAATTTTTGGTCAGAATAAAAATGTTAACGGTCAGAATAAAAATAATAAACGGTCAGAATAAAATTAATAAACGGTCAGAATAAAATTAATAAACGGTCAGAATAAAATTAATATACGGTCAGAATAAAATTAATATACGGTCAGAATAAAATCTATTGTACGGTCAAATTTTATAAATATTTCGGTCAGAATAAAAAAAAAATGAAATTAATAATCCTAAATTCATGTTATGTGTGGAAAAGCAGACTCTTATAATGAGTCGTTATTATTACAAATAACGCATCATCTGATTACATACCACTCGGTTTGTTTATATTTATAAAGGTAAGGATCCACCGAAGTGCAGTGGATGTAGGATTCCAAGAGGAACCAAGGCTTTATGATGAATGTTGTTAGTTTTCACTTTTTTAAATTCAAATAAAAAATACTCACCTCTTTCAATTAAAAAAAAATAGTGTTTTCCTTACAATAAGTGTATTATATCGACTGTAGAAAGGAAAAAGGACGTAACCCACACATATCAAAATTTACAAAGGGCGCAAAAACGTGTTTTGATGATTTTGGGCCATATGCAAATTAATAATTATACACAACCTTGAAGTGCACGGAGACTTCTAAACTGGTGTTTAATTGACATAATCTAATATTAATTAAGAAATTATCTAGGAAAAACCTTTATTTCAGTATTTTTTCTTCGTTTTAATTTTTTACAAGGTCATCTTTTTCAAACTTAAAAGTTAAATTTAGATACTAATTCGGCATTTTCAGCTTCCATCCTTTTGATAGAATGTGTGTCAAGTTGTATACATTGTGATTATCGAAAAAAAAGCTGTTTTGGAAAATTGAGGGTTACGTCCTTTTTCCTTTCCACAGTCGCTATGAAATGTACCATAGCAATTATTTATCTAAATGTTCTTTCCAAAAATATTATGCTTTCCTTTACTCTCTTCAGAGCAGATCCCAATGTATCGAATTGTACAAATAATAAAAAATAGTTGCAACTTTTAGATTATTTAAAATTATTTAATAACCAAAAGAATATCGGTTAGGCGGAAATACCGTGAACATTTTTTTAAATAAAAACTTTTTTTGACACGAAACATACAAATGCCTGGATGTGGAACCTAGTCTATGAAAACTGTCAATTCTTCCTTTGGGCGCGCAATAATAGTGATTCATTCAATGACCGTGGCGCTAGTAGCAACGCTCGTCCAATCGCCCATTGGACGATTTGCCGTAAGCAACTTCACTTTGCACCAATAGCAACGCAATACGATGACATCATATCATCAAAAAAAATCAGACCATCTGTCAAAATAAATATGACCGATTCCATTTAAATTCTGACCGATCCCATTTATATTCTGACCATTTAATATAAATTCTGACCATTTAATATTTATTCTGACCACTTAATATAAATTCTGACCATAAATTATTTATTCTGCCCTCTGTAATTCTGACCGATACATTATGACCATTTAATAAAAATTCTGACCAGTGTAATATAAATTCTGACCAATATATTAAAAATTCTGACCGAAACTGAATTAAAATTCTGGCCAGTTAAATACGAGCCAATTTCTAATATACAATTTTGTTCTATGTGGCACATTTTAATAAAAACCTATCGCGATTTGGCATTTTTGTCCTCATATATGAATTTTTCAGTTAAAGGTGTTGATATAAAAAAATAATCTTAACGTTAGGTGTAGAATCCATAAACTTTCTTGATAGCTATTAAATTTTGTAAAATTATGAAAAGAATCCCCACTTATTAAGTGTTATGTTCATAATATATTTACAGTAATTATTTTATTTTGGATAAAGTGGCTGAGAGTTCAATCAATTCATTCATTTCATACGTATTTTATAATTTTTGAATATTTAATGTTCAGAATGTTTCAGAATATGCGCCGTATTTATAATGAGATGAAAAAATGTCGAAAGTATTTTTGTTTTGCAAATGTTATTTTATATATGGTTAATAGCTATTTCGGCTTATGCCCTCATCAGAACTACTAACAGAGTTCTACCAAGTAAATGCCAATTCAATCAAACTATAATTATATGTTTTCAAATAACTTCGACAACGCTAAACTGATAAAAGTATAATATCCTATTTGCACAATGCCTTTCGATCGAAACAGTGAGTAGTTTGTCGAATACTTCCCCAATTCAGTATATTCTAAATACTTATGTATAATGAAATGGACATATATGTAAACATGACTTTGATATATTATACATATCGTCTTTTTAATTTGAACATTTTTCCCACAAATGATCTAAATTTCAATTTATCTTACACGTTTATACAAATTATAAACCAACCATTATGAAATAAATGCTGGTCTACTTATCTAACAGGTTTTTAATGTAAGCCTTGTATAATCAATTTGTTATGAGCCAAGGTGATAAATAATTGGCCAAAAATACTATCTTAACAGCTTGACGACCGCACGTTTTTTTTTATAAAATTTCACCTGGCGGCCGGGCAAGTTTGCAAAAAATAATAGCATAGTGAAACTGGTTTAATAATAAAAATTATGGAATATGAACAATATATCTCATAGCGTCTCTAATATAAAATTTTATAGTATGGCTAGAAAGCCTCGTGTAAAATTCAAAATATAAGTTAAATGAAATAATATACACCAAGACAGTGGAACATTTTGGTTTTCGAAAGCAAAGATTTGCAAAAAAATATTTTGGGTATCTATTTGGTATGCCAAATGTTTTATAGTCTACCTATCCCTTGCATGACTCACTCTCAGTGCTGGCGCGAGGCTATTTGACGCCCTAGACAAAGGTTATTAGCGCGCCCTTTTTTAACAAATTATCCCATTTTTTTTTCGAAATAATAAAAAACAAAAAATTCGCGATCATTAGATTTTTTTATATTTGTCCATATCTGCTCCTAATGTGGAGCATATGCCATAAGTTTTTTTTCATGAACTGCTTGTTACTCGGTAGCTCAACCTGTATTTTTCGAATCATATTGAATACGATACATAACTACAACGAAAAATACAAACATGAAATAAAATGTACGGCTATTTTTTTATAATTAGAATACATAAAAAAAGTTTTCATACTACATGTGCCCCCTAATGGTTTGCGCCCTAGGCGGTTGCCTATTTCGCCTGTATAGTGGCGCCGGCCCTGCTCACTCTGAGCACGGAGCATAGATTTAAGGGAGAACGACCGGGCACTATGATGCCTGTGTCTTTGATAGATCGTTTAGTAAATTCTTCTAGAATATGTATGTATAAAAAAATTCAAAATTCGAAGTAAATATTTTTACAATTAAAAAAAAAAATTACCCCCATTTCATGAAGTTTGCGGTCATTGTTGCCATTCTCAGCGAGACTTCTTTAGTGGTGTTAGATTTTTTTTCTCCAATGAAAAATGGCGTAGAAAACAGGTATCCCAGGTCGTCACCGTGCGCTGCTCCCTTCAGTCCGACCTGATAAAATTTCTTGAATATACTGTAATCACCGTCGTGCGCAAATTGCCATAAATAAATGGGAGATCGGGAAGTCTTCAATCGTATGAGCACACTCTTAACCAAGCCGTAAAAAAAATTCGAGTCACCCATCATATTCACAAACTGCTGGACTGTGGAATTACTGATCTTCTCTCCGTTCAAGTAGAACTGTTTCACTCTGTTTATCACTTCAGCCTTTTCCTTCGGGTATTTCAGACGATCCATCAAATCTTGCGGCATCAAATACTCAAAAAAATCATCGATACCGTTCAAATACTCCGGGTCATTATTAATCAACTTGATGAATTCAGAACCGTCAAGTTCATTAAACCCTATCATACTTGGAACTTTTATAAAATCACCTGACTTTAATATCGTTTCCGGATGGTCATGCAAGAACCTCTCTTCGCCTGGTATAACATCTTCAACGGAAGGTACGAATGGTAAAAGTTCTCTTGTTGGAATTTCATCGGCTCCCATTTTCTCGGCGGCCGCAATTATATCTTCAGCTTTCGCTTCCTTTAATGTTTCCAATAACTGTTCGATATCAGTTTTATTCGATCCGAGATATCTTCCTAACTTGTACGCGTATTTCAGGGGATCTTTAGCGTATGCCCAGTAATTTAGTGCTGAACAGCTTTGCGATATTGTCTGTGAAAAAAGTCCTTTTGCCATTTTCGATACTGTCATATACTCTATTGCCGCAGCACCAGTACTCACTCCATACAATGTGACTTTGTGTGGGTCTCCGCCAAACATATGAACGTTTCTCCGAACCCACCTGAGAGCCTCTATCATATCCTTCATCCCAGCATTTCCTGGAGCGCCGGCAGATTTGGTAGATAGGAAGCCGAGCGGCCCGAGTCTGTAATTGAACGATACGTGGATTGTGTTTTCTTTCATCAATTCGCCGGGACCGAATATGTAACTGTTTCCAGTGAGCTGTTTGAAGGCTCCTCCGTGTATTACTACTAATACTGGCAGTCCGACAGCATCCGTGGATGGAGTGTGAATGTTCAGATAGAGACAGTCTTCGCTTCCGAGAATGGCTTCGGCGATCGGTACTTTTTGAATGCAAGCGTTGCCGTCTTGAGTTGCATCTCTGATTCCTGTCCACGGCACTGCAGGTTTGGCCGCCTAAAAACAGATCATTACAGAAAATTACTTTTTCATTTACGCCTTTATGTGCTTAACACAGATTTAGCACTTGAGAGTTCACATTAAAAACTCTTTCCAATATGAGCATAGAATATAAATTAATTTTATGCATTAAATTTGAACGATTCAAATTTAATATTGAAATTCCACCAAGCACCTTCAGTCGAAATCTTAAATTTTATGCATGTTAATGATACTTTAAAACTCATAAATTTTTGTTACACGGTAATGGAGACTATTTGAAATGAGCTCATAATTACAACTTACCTGAAATCTGACCGGCGGTGATGCGTAAGGAATGCCTAGAAATGAAGAATATCGAACACCATTGAGGTTGATTCGCACTCCTTTCAGTATACCTTCGGATGTCGAGACAAGCGGCGGATATTCTGAATTGTTTTTGTCCTTCGGAATAAAGTCGTCAATCGATAATCCGCTATACAGGTATTCAATCACTTCAGAATGACTGACGCTGCGAAGAAGCTCTAGTAAATCTGCCTCCGTTCCCCCGTCATCGGATGCTTTTAATCTGTCACTGTCTTCTGACTGCTTGATGGCTTCTTCCCGAATACCATTGTCTGTACTGTTTGAGTTGTACTTCACTTTGGTGTCGAGGCTAGAAACATTGCTGAACGTTTTTCCACTTGACAGTTCATTATATATTTCTGTTAACTTTTTCTCATCTGTGAAGAGTTTTAAAAAATCCGGTTTCGCCGTTTGATGATAATCTGAAACTCTTTTTATGTCACTCGTGGAACACAGCGAAGGCTGCATTGAAAACATCACCAATACAAAAGACACTAACATTTTTGATAACATTTTTTTCTCTAGAGACAGATACGCTAAGCTAATATCCTCGGCAGAGACTGGGAAAAAATCACGCAATTCGTCACTTCCCCTTTTCTTATATGGCGAACTTGTCTGCAAAAAAAATGTTGTCACTGTTTCTCAATCTTGAATCGGTCATATGACTCGAGCAATAGATAAATAAGCATGCAATATTCAGTTTACTAATATATTGATACTTGATGATAAATAACAAAGTATTTTAGTTCTGCAAATATTATTTTATATATAGTCGATGCCTATTTAGGCTTATGCCTTCATCAAAACTATGTTTAAACTTGATTATGGCACAATTTCGCAATGTATTACGCTAATGTAACTAATAATAAATAATCACTTAAATTTAAATATTTTTTTATCGTTCTAAGAAACACTAAAAGTCAAGTTATAAAATAAAATAATATAAATTAGGATGTTGTATAGCAGGGATGGCGAACATATGGCACGCGTGCCCGAGGTGGCACGTTTAAAAATTTGAACGGCACGCGAACGATTTCCAAGATTTATAAAAAATAAAATTTATAAAAAAAAAAGTTTAAAGAATTAAAATTTTGATTAAATAATCTGTGAATTATTAATTTATTCCGTTTTTATTAATTTTAAAATGTTTCTCAATATAAACGACAATCATTTAAAAAATCAAGTTTTATTTTTACTATTTTGTTAAAAAAAAATACTGCTTAGGCACGCCACACAATCAAGATAATAATTTTGAAGATTTTTGGCACGCGGACCCAAAAGGGTTCGCCATTCCTTTTTTATAGGATGTAGAGTGGATGACAGAATATATTTTGTATCTCTTAGTATTAGATAGTATATATAGCTGAGATGCTTTGATTTAAGCTTTTTTATTTGGCTAAGAAGGTGCTTGGTGGAATTAGTGCACGGATGCACTTGGACGTCTGAAGATGTCAAAAGGTGAAACCCAGATTGTTAGTGACAAAACTTGTGAATGTACATTATTTGAACGATTCAGAGTTAATTTAAGTTTATATCATAATAGCTATCAACTATATATTAAATAATATTTGTAGAATTAAAATACTTAAATTTTTCACCCTTTTACAATGCAGTTCTATCGAGTAAATGTCAATTCAATCAATAAATTATACCATTCAGTTTTAAAATAATTATATTTTAATCTAGCCATCATTTTTCACTGCCAAAAATATTTAGCACCGTTTATTTTTGTTAAAACACAATGCGTTTAACTTGTGAGTGGGTTTTATTGTTTGATTGTAGTGATTTATTACCACGTTATAATTTTTTTCATGTGCAAAATTGATAAAATAAAAGATGACATACCATCGCTCGAGGTGTAAATCATTTTTTTCGACTATTATTTTATTACTTTTGTCATGGGTCTCATAGTTTGATCATGAAAACAGTTTATTAGCTCATTTACATATTCGAGTTGATTCTTTTCGTAGCCTTAGCCTTTAAGGATCGACTAATTTAATCCAAATTATGTTAATTATGGCACTAAAATTGTTTTTTTTGCATTCAGGGTATAATGGATTGTAAATATTTTATCATTAAGGTCGTAAATTATCTCAGAATTTTTTTCATTATTACTCTAAAACTCGCCTCACCTGCTGAAAATTCTCAGTAATTGGCAGGTGATATAATTCTAATTGAGATGTCATAAAATATTGAGTTCACATTTTCTTGTCTCTAGTGAAAAAAAAACTCTTTAATGCAAACAATTCAATTGGAAAAACATAAGAATGTAGGTGACTTTTTATTCTTTTTCGATCATTAGTCAATGAAAGCGATACCGGAGTTTTATTATATTATATGTTAAATGGTACCCTGGATAATTTATCATCTTTAAAACCTGTTATTTATTACTCTAAAATATTTTAAAATTATCAACCTATCATTATAGTTCATATTGTGCCGCCAACCTAAAAATCAAAGTCAATTACTAACTAGTCGAATCAAGTTTTCCTCTTTATATACACAACACATAAACGTTTTTAATACCCTATAATTATTTTTTATCATGTTAAAAGTGTTCATTTTGTCGAATACTTTATGCATGTGTTACAAAACAGTTTAAATATACAATACTACTAGCCTGCCATCTCTGTATTAATGTTCTAAGCAACTTTTAAAAATATTATTCAAATATAACAACCTTTCAGTGACCTCTGTAATCATCTTATAAAATCTTAATGCAACTTATTTTTTTATCCCAGTAGGTAAAATTCTGTAATTGTAGCTTTCAGCCAGAAACGTTTCCTATTAATAACCTTATATTGATGAGTTGTTCCCTAGAATATAGGCTCAACAAAAATGATGTATTATATCAGAAATATGAAAGATACTACCCAATAAACAAACAGAATTTTTTAAACTAAATATTTTAATATCTCAAAAGTCTTTCATATCAGTAAACAAGATTTCGCCTTAAGGTTTCAGATATTGAATCCAGTTCTTTCTACTCTTAAAATAATTAAATCTAATTTACATACAGCTTAAAAATAGGTACCACTAAGATGTGAATAGAAAAAGAAATTTCAGTAAAAATATAGAAAAATTCTATCTTGCTGTGTAAATCGAATCGAATTATTGAAAAAGTGTGTCAACTTAAATTACAAATGTATTAAAATAAAAAAATCATAGGAAATAGTATTGACTTAAATAGTAATATTTTTTCATTTTATGGCTACACTACAGATTTCTGTGGTTTCCTGATGATTTTACCACACTTTTTTTTTCATATTTTTTAATCGATGTCCGCTCCAAATTTTTGCATATGCCCTCCTAATGGAAGTATCTCAACAGAAGTTCTTTTATCAACCTTGTATAAACCTTTTTTTTCGATGATAGTAGGGATAGAAAGGATAGGGTTAGGACAGGAATAGTGTTTGGCTAATCACTCTTGCTACACCTCGTTATTTTAGTATTGGAATCCTGGGAGGGGGGTTATTTTTAGACATTACAAAAACCTTCAAACAGAAATCGATATCTCAATTGAAAAAATGCTGTTTGTCCTGGGATTCCGATTCTCGAGGTCTGGATGAAAGCTGGCAATGTTGACCACTGTGCCATGGACCTGACAACTTTTGGCACTTACCGAAAATAATTCATTTTTGATTTTATCATAAGCTGTTTGTCAAAACATGCCAATTTATTACCTGGCTTGGCGTTTTGAATTTTGTTGGTTTGTTTTTATAAATATAATGCATTTGCATCCAAATATTTACAGTTATAAAAGTAATATAGTTAGAAGTTTACACATTTATAAATTTCAACACTCTTGACACTAATAAATCAGAGTAAAAGACTCCTTATCAATTAATAAAATTGAAAATAGTTTTTTAAACTTATTTATTGATATTTAAAAATTGACAATAATTACTGAGGAGCATCGAGGTGGTTGCCTTATTCTTCAAAATCGGTATGTTCAAAACTAACAAAGGAAAGTGTTGTCTCATTGAAGGTTTGAGGATGATTTTTTAAGAGCGAACACTGTTCGCACGGAACAAAAAAGTGGTATTTACTTCAACCGATCTTCATAAAATACTAATTTTAGCTTTACATCAGTTTATTGTTCGTGATGTAGATCCTAAGCAGACAATAATGCATTTAAAAAATATTTTCCTATGTGAGACATCTAATTCCCAGTCTTTTTTAATGAATTGAGTTAGTTATCAATCGTAAAAAAATGTATTGTTGCAAAATTCTTTTACATTTAAATGGCAAGAAATCAGTAGAAATGAATGTTTTATATTTTGAATATAATGCATTTCCACCAAGTATTGACGGTGAACACCTTTAAAAAGGGTTGACAACAATATTGTTTTTTTAAAGTAAATAATTGACACTATCGTAAAGATTTTCCCAAAACAGTAGTCGTCTTTTGTAAGGTTTTTGCTTGAGTTCCATCGTATCACTGAACTTCATATAATCCATTGATTCTTTACTTTGTATTGGCTTCCACGTGACAGGTAAAAGTTCTGTTATCGATGGAGTTGGGTTTCTGGAAAGAAAAGAAAAATATAAATTACAATATGAAAATATAAAACAATTTTGCAATGTTTTTTTAGTATCAAATAGTGAATAATCCTTATGAAAGATTAATTTAAAGTCACGTATCAGTCATATTTAAGAAAACTTTAATAGAGATTGTAAAAAAAATACAATTACAAAAACAAGACTGATGAGCCGTACCGTAATACCGTAAATTTATCAAGTAAAAGAGAACATTTAATCGACAAAATCAAATAACCATTACGTTAGTGTCGTTGTTTCGAGGTTTTTAAAATTGACATTTTTAATTTCTTTTTTTTTTATGTAAAAGTCAATACATTGAATAAAATTTGTTACAATTGTATACTGAACAGATGTCGGATTAAATGAAGCTTCAATCATAATATTACATGTTGCTCAAGAGAACGTTATATACGAGATGAATCTGAAAAGAAATTCAAGAATGCATAGCTATGCATTACCTGACGCATATTTGTAAAAACAGAGCTAACGAGTTACTTTTTAATATAAACATAAATTTGATAACTTTATCTTATTTATGATTAGTTATTTAAATTTGAATCGTTCAAATTATGTACATTCACACAAGTTTTGTCACTAACGACCCGGGTTTCGCCTAAGATGCCGAGCGGCGAAACCCAGGTCGTTAGTGACAACACTTTTGTGAATGTATGTACATCATTTGAGCGATTCAAATTTATTATTGAAATTCCACGTACAGTAATCAATAAATTTATCGTGGCTTTATGTTAATCCTTCAGTAATCGATCCTTCCACCATTCGTGAATCCTTGCTAGATGAGCGGAACCAGCCGTATTTTGTGAAAAATGAATTAATCTTTTGCTTACCCCCACATCAAAAAATTCGCTATCATCTTGAGCAATCTCTGCGATACTTCTTCGGTCTTGTTGCTTTTCTTGATACCATCGGAAAACGGTAAGTTGAAGACGTAACCTATTTCGTCACCGTGTGCCGCCCCATTGATTTCGACATCAATATAGTTTCTAAATACACCGTATTCGCCGCTGTACGCAAATTCCCACAAGTAAATCGGAGAGCTAGACTTCTCCATGCGAATACTGACACTCTTAAATAGTCCGCGAAGAAACTTCGAGTCGCCCATCATCTGTACGTATCCCATGACGGTGGAATTGCTTATTCGATCCCCGTTCAAGTAGAATTGTCTCACTCTCCGCAACGCTTCCTTCTTTTTGCGCGGACTCCGCAGTCGGGCCATCAAATCATTCGGCATTAAGTACTCGAACGACGCGTCGATATTATTCAAATACTCTGCATCGTCGTACAGCTGCTTCAAAAATTCTGACCCCTCGAAATCGTTAAAGCCGATCATGCTAGGAACTTTTATAAAGTCGCCAGATTTCAATATATTTTCAGGAGTATCACTCAAGAACGCTTCTTCGCCGGGTATGACGTCCTCGACACACGGGAGAAACGGTATGAAGTCTTTCGTCGGTAACTCGTCGGTCGCCAGCTTATCGGATGCCTCAATTATATCCTCGGCTTTCGCTTTTCTAAGAAAATCCAGAAGCTCGTCGACGTCACTTTTGTACGATCCGAGGTATTTTCCTAGCCTGTAAGCAAATTTCAACGGTTCTTCAGCGTATGCCCAATAATTAAGCGCCGAACAGCTTTGTGTAATTGTCTGTGAGAAGAGCCCTTCTGCCATCTTCGACAGGGTCATGTACTCCACTGCTGTAGCTCCAGTGCTTCCCCCGTATAACGTAACTTTGTGTGGATCTCCACCGAACGAATGAATGTTCATCTGAACCCACTTAAGCGCAGCGATCATGTCCTTCATCCCGGCGTTTCCGGGGGCGCCGAATGTATTAGTTGACAGAAATCCTAATGCCCCTAATCTGTAGTTAAAAGACACATATACTACGTTTGCTTTGACTATTTTCTCCGGACCATAGAGGATGCTGTTTCCCGTGAGTTGTTTGTATAGTCCTCCGTGAATCAGAACTAACACAGGTAGACCAACAGAGAGTGTCGACGGCGTGTGCACACTGAGATAGAGACAGTCTTCGCTGCCGATAACAGAGTCGAACGCTGGTATTTTTTGAACGCACACGTTGCCGTCTTTAGTAGCATCTCTAATATCATTCCACGGCTCTGGTGGTTTGGCTGCCTGGAATACATATTTGCAGAAATTAAGCAGTTGGAATTATGTGAATTCAGATGACGTTGGGTATTTTATACTGTTTGAGAGTTTTATAAAATAATATATACAATAGAATTACTACTCATATTTTAAAGTGAAACTTTCAATTTATTTAATATTCTAAGAATATTCTGTTGTGTATGTACTAGCAATGCTTTCGTTAAAATCGATTAACAAATAATTTTTTCACATATTTTCCTTGATTGGCACTTGATAAATTTCAAATAACTTAGGAATCTAGTGATGTGAGATTGGTTCATGTTGACAATTTGGAAGACGGTGAAAATATCATGCCTTTAAATTATTTTGTTTTACAACCAATTTGTTATCTTCTAAACAGTTATTATTTTAACTATTGGGTAACTAGAATGGATGACATTGATGAATGAAACAATATCTGTCATGAGGACTGCAGACCAAACGCAACGATTGACACGAATACCAAGTTATAATCAAAACGTTAAATAGTACACCATGCTTGAAAGTCTAACACTGGTTATATGTACACTGCACTCATTTGATATTCAATATCACAATGTATATTCTCACCTGAAACCTGGCCGGGGGAGATACGTAAGGAATACCCCGAAACGAAGAATATGTAACACCATTTTTGTTAATTCTTAACCCTTTTAGAACCCCATAAGTCGTGGAAACCAGAGGTGGAATTTCACTATTCATTTCGTGGTACAAATCAGTGTGATTATCACTTTTACCGATAAGAGATTGCAATTTATCCACATTACGAAGAAACGTTAGTAAACCTTCAGCGCCTGATTGTTTGCTTTTATCTGTATCGTCATTTTTGTGTTCTGTTTCATTGGAATCGTTTTCAATATTTTCTTCCGTAGATTGCTTTTCGTATTTGCTAACAGAATCATTATTGTAATCCGCTGAAAGTTTTCCTAAAATTTTGGCAAATCTATCGTCTTTCAAAATGTCTATTTCATTTTTTAAAGTTACTTCTGCCGACGGAAGTAATATACTGACTAGGTCAGCTGCCGTTGTCCGAACGTAGTTTGGAAAATTCTCCAGCACTATCGGAGAAGCTTGCAAAGATGAAGCGTCTATTGTTATTATTGCCGTGAGGTAACACGCGATCACTAAAACCTTCATATTTGGCAAAGAGACACGTCGATGTCCTTTGTAATAACTAGCAAAATGGCCGTCGTCTGCCTTTTATATATGAACAATGACAATTAAGCATTTCTTGCTTTAACATTGATGGCAGCGTCACGTTGTCGTATGCAATAATACTCAGAGGTACTCCACCTTGTTACGTCTTGCTACACTTTAAAGTTGTGACCAATTTACCCTCTAATTTTCCGAAGGTTGTGTGCGCAAAATACATTGGCTGTGCGCCTTTGAAATTGAAAAATTGAAAAAATTGTGCGCCTTTCGTTAAGTAGGTCTAAATACCGTTAATTGAAAAAATTAACGGTATTTAGACCTACTTAACGAAATGGCTATATTTTTTATGATGATAATAATTAACAACACTATATAATGACATTTAATTTATTCTGGTGGTTGTATAGCTGGTGTAAATTTTGTGCGCTCTGTTCTAATGCATGTGCGCGCGCTCGGTGGATTGTGTGCGCGCGCACAGCTTAGAGGGAACACTGGTTGTGACTGATATTAAAAAAAAACAACATTCCTCTGTACTATTTCCACTTCGGTCTCGATCGGTTTCGATAATTTAGTGTCACTTATTTATAATTTGTACCGTAATTTGTAAATGCTTTTCAATACCAATTGTTTATTACACCGTTTTTTTATTTCATTTTTGTTTTGTATAAATAACACAATTTTTATTTCTTATAATGCTCGCTCGCCATGAGCGTAACTGGTCGTGATCATTTTAAATTAACACTTATAGGCGGGAAACGTAAAAATAAGTTTATCGGTTTCGTTGGTATATTGACTCATAATTTAATGGTTTCTTCAAAATAAATGCCGCGGCAAGTGACCCCTTTGACAATAAGCAATAAATCTCATAATTTAGTATGCCCTGAATGTTCGTTCACACATATTAGTTTTTTTTTTTTTTAAAAGGCGACACTTGTTTCTCGAATATTTAGGGCATCAAATTGCACACTTCCAGTGATTGTAAATTTATAGGAATGAGGATTTTTTACTATAATTCTTTATATAATTGTATGGTATGGATTAATGTTAGTTTTTATACACAATCTTTTGAATATTTCATATTGATAACAAGTGGAGTGCTTGCTATCTACTAAATTAATAACAGGTTTTTATATTCAGCTTAGAAAAGTAGTGAAATTATGATGTATTCAAAATGTTTTCATTTTATTTTCAATGATTAAATGTCACATATGATTTCTTTGAAAATTTCAGCCGAAAATATTGTTTGCTTTTGAAGTTATGTTGATTTTAAGAATGTAATATATTTTTGCGCTAATCACTAAAAAACGCCCGCTTATAAAGTGTTAAAGTGAAAATAGTAAAAAGATTTTTTTTTTTTTTTTAAATAGAAATGCCTTTCCACCAAGTATTGACAGTGAACACCAAGTAGCTGTGACGGATAATTGAGTAAAACTTGAAATATGTGAAATACACGACATTGGTCGCTATTGTCAGACCACAAACTTAATAACCGATTTTTCTAATCCGTGATATAAATAACGTAAGACAGAAGTCGACATGGATAAGTTTATGAACAGGTATGACATTTTTTGAATTTTATTTGAATTTGGAAGTTATTTCTCCCACCATTCACATACGTCAATAAATGACTAGGTATAGTAGTTTCCTTGCCATATTCTTCCAACTTGGATTGTCCATTGATATTCCATATAGTAAACGCTATCAATAAAGCTCTTAATGCAGATCGCATTCTCCAGAAATGCCCTGGTGTAGACGATGACATTAAACCAGATATTGAATTGTTATGTAAGAACATGCAACCGCATCCATCACATTAAATTGTTTTTGTAAGCTTCATATATATATGTTGTTTTTTTTTAATTTTCTTTATCAATAAGTTCCTGTTTATTGTGATAACATATAAACATGTATGTATTAATAATTCATGCCAAATAAAAATTTCGACGACTCGAAGCCCTTTTTTACGGACGGTCCGTGAATTGTTTTTTCAGATTAAGGGGGCCTCGGCAAGGAAGAGTTTGGAAAGCACTGATATAGAGAACGAATATGTCAATGAATACAAGTTTCCCGTTGTAAATCAATATATTTTCCAGTATGGTAAAACGTCGCTATCTCGTCTTAAAATTTGACGACCCCGGTTTTGTGATTTGTCGACCGTTGCCGTTTTCCCTCCACCTCGGCAATACTTACTTGCAGAAAAGATAATCGGTACCGAAACATAATTGTTAAAAGTTTTTAATTTGCAAAAATGATACCATAGTATGATTGGTAGTAATCAACCAGCGTTTCAGAAAGAATTGAAGGCTCTTCGTTGATGATTGTAATAAAATGATTTTGACCTTAAATGCATGCATCTTGACGTTGCGTCTAGAAAGATGGTATGTCAGGTCATCAATTGATACTGCTCGTGTTGAACGAAACCGGTCCTAATCTTTATTAAAAAATGTGAAAGTGGTTAATTTTTTTTTCTCAATATAATGCCTTTCTACCGTATGACAGTATGTAAAATGAAGGTATGTATGTCTTGTCTATTCTTTTAGGATCAGATAGGTAGAGGAAATTTTAGATTCCACATACATCCATACTTTCGATCAGTATTCCATACATCAAATAATACTCTATGGTTATTCAATGTAAAGTATATTTAAAACAAATATTCTTTTTGAATCAGCTAACGAGATATAAGTATGCAATTTTCTAAAAAAAAAACTATAATATTACTTATAACCTTTAAGTTCATACTATGCTAATTTTTTTATACTCAATGATAAAATAAAAGTTATACTTTCAATTTTTTCAATGTATGCTATGGTGGCAAGAGGTTGTTAGTTCTAATCTGCAATCAAAGAAAGGTTGCCGGAGTTTTTGAAAATCTCGATTTTAAGCACAATATTCAAACATACCTTTAAATGTTAAAATTCGATTTTTGTCTATTAAAAAAATGTCATAGCATTCTTCATTTAGTACATGTTTATTGATTATTTACAATTTATGTGTGTACTTTTGGTAAAAACCATGCTCACATTTAGGGCGCTTACTGTCATTACTTGGTGGAAATGAAAATTAAGGAAAAACACAATATTCCTTTGAACTTTATTTATAAAGGTCAGGACCGGTTTCACTCTTGGCTTCAGTTGACAATGCTCGCCATGAGCGAAAACTATAAATAAAGTGGAAATAAAGTACAAAGGAGTATGTATTATGTTTTTGCTTAACCCTCCAAAGACGAACGTAACCATATATATGGTCACAGTAAACACCGTTGTCTATTGATCCCACTATTCATCCTTTTTCTACCTGGATATCGTTGCTTTGGTTAAGAAGGGTACAGACTTCAGTAAGTTATCAGCCGCGGGGACAGAAACTTTTTTTTGAAAAATAGAATATACAATATTTGTTAACATGCCATTAGCCATAACTATGAGTCCGCTTTATATAATATCATGTTGATGGACTAAAAAAAAGATAGGTAGCTTGTTTACTGCGAAATGAAAAGACGACGTTTATAAACGACAATTTATTCTCAGCAATAATCATTTTTATGCTCGACAACCTTTGTGTTAACTCTTCAATACAATATCAACACAAAATAATCCCATAGTGGTAATAATTGTATTTTTTTTATGTATACAATGTAATATAAGCTGATGACGTTAGTGTTTAACTAATATGTTGATAGCAGCGTCTGGTGTTGTCTCTTTCTCCGTAAGAGGCTTTCACGGAAAGAACACACCTATAGATGTACCAGCGTAACTTGGCTGCCCGCGAGGGCGCCACCATCGCATCATTAACGTTGCAATAGTCAACACGTACTAGGGCGACAATTTTAGTTCTGAGTTCTGCCACAGTCAAGATAAAATGGTACATCTCTAGAATGTTTCAATCTGGCTACCGTTAGCACACTGCTGCGAATGCGGAGCGGAAGCGGACCGATACGAAGCACAAGCGAATACCAACCGTATGGGCATAAATTACAATTGAATTCTTTAGTTTTTGGCTGATTATTTTAATTCAATAACTCTAATACTCATCACGAATTCATGTCATCATTCATAGACGTTTCATTTCGCAATGATAAATACTGGACTGCGGGTTTTAGGCTTAAATAATTGTAGACATTTATTATCAGTTTTATTTTCGTTTGCATGATGATGAAATTACACGGAATTACTTTTGTTGGCGAACAACTCATTCCAGAAAGCCACTCGTTTAAGGAATGGCTGCGGGTCCTCCTTCATTTCCATTTCTTCCGTTATCGACATATATTTCCAAAGTTTATTTGGTTCCATTGGTAGCCATGTGACTGGTAAAAGGTTCGTCTTTTCAGGGGTTGGATTGCTGCGGAAATAAATAAGATTTTATTGAGAATGGTTCAGAACTTACTTTTTTTTATTACTCGCAGCTTCATTCCTTTAATTATAATTTTGAAATAAACTGTTGGATAAAAGAATATTTTCATAAAACAAAAATAATAGTTTGGGAAAAATAATAGCGATTCGACAATAAGTTCAGTAATATTTATAATTATTGCTCCTTTTTCCATTTTTATTTAGTATTTAGCTGTAAGTAATGATTTTTTTTATTGATATTAGTTTTGTTTCTTTAAATAAATTCTGAAGATTGATCTTCAGAATTTATTTAAAGAAAAATTCTTAATTACCCGATGTGCATTAAAGAAATACAAACGATCGCTATTGTCCAATTTTTATATAAAAAAAAAAATATTGATTGCCAATTTTGTTATTATCAAATTGTAATTTTAATATAATTGTATGTAAGTGTAATGTTCTGTCTGTGGAAACTTACCCGAACTTCATAAAGTTTGACATCAATGTAACCAATATCTGCGCCACCTCTTCCGTTTTGTTTGTTATTGGATATCCATCTAAATATTCCACTCTAAACAGATATCCCGTCTCATCTGCGTGCGGAACGCCCTCGACGCTAAAACTAAAGTATTTCCTAAAAAGTCCGAGTCCGCCTTCGTATCCAAGCTCCCAAAAGTATATCGGCCCGTCTGAGTGTTGCAACCGATAATTTACTGAGTTGAATTGTCCATGTACAAGTCTACTGTCGCCCACCATATCTACATACTCCTTAGCGGTCGCGTTGCTGATGCGTTCACCATTGAAATAAAACTGTCGCACTTTGTCGACCAGCGCTTTTCTATTCTGCGGCCGGTCCATAGCGTTCGTTAAATCAGGCGGTAGCAAATATTCAAAGGTATTGTCGATAGTATTCAAAAATTCTGAGTCAGTGAGCATTCCTTTTATGAATTCTGAGCCGTCTAATGTATTATATCCAGTCATACTGGGCATCTTCGCGAAATCACCCGATCGAAGTATATTCTCCGGGTGGTCGTGCAAGAACATCTCTTCTCCGGGTACGGGAAGCTCTGTGCAAACCGAAAACGGTCGAGTAACTCCTATCGGAAGTATGTCTTGGCCCAATTTTTGTGCAGCTTCGACCAGCTTCTCGACGCTTTCTATTTTCAAACGTTCCACTAACATTTTTACACTATTTGTATGAATATGAAGATAATTTCCAAGTCTCAGCGCGTATTTGACAGGTTCGCTGTCGTAAAACATGTAATTCATAGCCGAACCACTCTGCATGATGACTTTTGAGAAAAGTCCTATCGCCATCTTCGATAAAGTTAAATATTCTACCGCTGCTGCGCCGCTGCTGCTTCCGAACAGCGTGACTTTCGTGGGATCTCCGCCGAAGTTTTTAATGTTCTTTTGAATCCAAGTGAGAGCGGCCACCATGTCCTTCATGCCTGCGTTGCCGGGCGCGTCTTCCGTCAGTGTTGCCAAAAATCCTAACGCGCCCAGTCTGTAATTGATTAATACCATGATGACATCTTGCTCTATGAATCTCTCCGGTCCGTATAGATATCTCGTCCCCCCAAGTAAATTGAAGCCTCCCCCGTGAATGATCACCATCACTGGTAACCCCGCATCACCGAGTTTTGGTGTGTAAATGTTCAGGTAGAGGCAATCCTCCATGCCGGTGAAAACTCCAAATATTAAATGTATCTGTGCGCAGGGTCCAATTTCCTCCGTTGCGTTCTTTACACCCTCCCATGGCTTGGGTGGTTTAGGCGCCTAGATATTAAAATACAATGCTTAAATTAAAAATGCAGTTGTTTCCACTGAGTAGATATATTCATACCTAGAGCTTATTTAAAATGCTAACGCGCAAAGTGAAATCTGTCTTGCTGTGTGAGTAAGTACTGAAGAATCGATACATGTAAACGCCTACATCGTTGCATTTATTGATTATTAGTGTTTTTCTATCTGTTCGTTCCCTGGAGTGTGTGGCCCTCGAAAAGTCTGTTTTACGCCAACCGCTTTGCTTTATTTCATCTCAAACGACACAATTGTTTCCATCGAATGAATGTATGTATGTTACTTATGGTACCATAAGTCTTTCAGGGTGCCATAATCCTACCGACCAAAAAAGGCAAGCAGTATTGTGGTTTTCTGGAATTTCATGCATCGATGTTTATACAAAATCATGAAATTAAAACGACGATTATGAAAAGTTTCTCCCACCTGAAATCTCTCTGGAACATCTGCGAATGGAATTCCCTCGAACGAATAATATTTAACTCCGTACTTTTGAGTTTGCTTTCCTATAAGGATGCCTTCCGTCGTGTTCACCAGCGGCGACGGTCCTCCGTTTTCCGGTCCATACAATTTTCCCACTATGCCAAATAACTGAGGCGACCTCATGAACTCATTATATCGCTCAGTTTCCAGTATTCTGTCGAAGCTCGGCGCCTTCTTTAAGTAAAAGCCTCCATCTACTATTTCATACGAATCGTCTTCATCGTGCTCTTGTGTGTCGTTTCCGTTTGTTGTTTCTGCATCTCTTCGATTGCGAAGGCTTACTTCAATATTTAATTCATGCTGAATTTCTTTAAGCCTTTTAAATTTGTCAGTGTCAATTATCGATGGCGATCTTTTCATTACTCGGTCACCATTGAATACAATTGATTCAATATTTCTCTCATCTAATGGCGATGCAGAATTTCCCAATCGTGCCTGGGCTGTTTTTCGCACATGATTCACTAAACTCAGACCCGGTGCTATCAAAAATAGCGCCAATAGGTATACCAAAGCACAGGTATATTTCATATTCTAATATGGAATCGATGTGTGACAAACTGACAATGAATTCGGAAAACATCTTTTTATCTACACGTGTTATGTATATTTTTCATCTTGCAGACAAAGCTTCCCAAACATTTTTACACAATGTAAACGGAACTGAGTGAATTAGCCTCAGAGTTGCAATTAAAAAACGACTACCACCATTTAAATACAATTATGATTTAACAATACATTTAAAGTATCGGAACAAATTTACTATCGTTGCTCACTTGGTGTATTACCATTTAAGTTAAGCTTAAATCCTAGTTAGGAGTGATTCAATAAAACAAAAATCTGACTTTTAGCCAATTGCTTGTTTTCAAAACTTATGTTAATAATTTATTATCATTAGGAATCACACGGGTTAGTCTGAAATGGCAAAACAATCTTTATGGTATTTTCTCCCCCGACAAAAAACACGTACATAAACGGACAATTTTAGAGATTCGTACTAAATCTACGGTCTGATTTAGTTCTGTGAAATTTCAAAGTGTTGAGTTGCGGATCAAATTTTTTTTATACATCCATAGATTATATTATACGGTTATTATTAGGTTACGATTTTTTTAGGTTGGAAAACTCATGAAAAGATAAGAAATGTTTTAAATGTGAATCAGTGGAACCTCTCATAACGAGTACCGCGTATAACGAGTAATTCGCATAGCGAGCAAAACAGATAGTGAAAAAAATGCTCCCTTAACGAGCTACATTTCGCATAACGAGTTACGCAGAGTCTTGGAACGATCACTTTCACATCGTTGCTTGCCTCAAGATGATTGACAAGGTGTGGGAAAAGGTTTCCAAGAGGACCCCACTTCTGCTTGGAAGAAGCTTTAGCCAGAGAGCGTTGTCGAATGTGATTTTGAGGGGCTTGAAACAGTACCTGTGGAGTCTACAGTCAACGAGATTGTATCTTTGGTCAATACCATGGGACTGGAGGTGGATAACAACGATATTGATGAGCTTGTGGAAGAGCACGGTTAAGAACTGACCACCAAAGAGCTTATAGAGTTTTTCAAAGCAATAATTTATGGAGGAGAGTTTGTTAGTGGAGGAGGAGGAGGAAGTAGCAGAACAACAATCTTCTGACGCAATACGAGAAATGCTGAAAGCATGGGAAACTGTTGCATCGTAGACTGAGAAGCATCACCTTAATAAGGAGGTGGCTAAGCTTTTCACAAATTTATTCAATGATAATGTTGTCACATTGTCTCTAGACAGCTTCCTAGTAAAAAATAATTTATTATTTGTCATAAATAATAAACTTGTCGATTTTTTAAATGTTTTTTGCAAATCGAAATCGCATTCCAGGTTGTTACGCTCCTTGACAATTTATAAGTATGTAATTTTATTTATAAACGTTAAAAATATGAAAATTGATAGACAATATTTTTCATAAATGTTTAAGAAACGTTGAAACGCTTCTTACATTGATTCCTTCAGACTTCTTTACCTTCGTTTCAAAAAAAAATGTTTTAATATTGTTGACGTTTCCAAATCTACAAAGTATTCAAATGTGTTTTTTTGTTTTCAATTATTTTGTGACTTATTATTCAACATCTCTAGATTCATGCGTCTGTTTTTCATTTATGTTCAAGGGGGTATCAAGTATATTAATTTAGTGAGGCTATTATTTGCAAACCCCGCTCATTCCAAAATGGTTAAATAATGAGCCAGGTTTCCAAGTAATAGCCTCAAATATCACGTGCATCTAAGTCCACTATAAACTTTTAGATTTAGACGATTTACCGTAGAGGTCTGCACGTGCCCGGGTAAAGAATTTATTTCTTCAGAAAAATATTTCAGACTATGTTCGTGTCATAAAGTTAGCCATGATGATTTTAATTATTGCCAGTTCTATAGAGAATTGTAAATTTGTAAAAACAGTTTTTTTCGGGCTGAGGAGTATAAATCTGGGCTTCGAGTCGGTTTCTGGTAACAATTGTGGTATTAAGGCCGGGTCGGGCCTGAGTCTGTCGGGCTCGGACCGGGTAATTTTGTAAAATATCGGCCCGTGCAGACCTGCTATTTACCGGTAACGCAAGCCCTGATTTGTAGTATGATTTTCATGTTAAAATGGAAGATAAAATGAGAGTTTTTCAGCACATTTGACTAGAAAGAGAGTGAAAAAAAAGTTCACATGTTTTCTATCAAAACTACCTTAGTCCATATTAAAAAACTCCTTTATTTTGTAATTATTGGAAATATAACCAGGCATATTTTTTGTTGTAAAATAGTTATTGTAAATTATATATGAACTTTTTTTATTAACAGGAAACATCGTTATAAACTAAAAATTCTTGTTATATGTGACTTAGTAGCGTATGATATTTTTCGTTCCATTTCTTGGATTGAATTAATAATAACTAGCTGTAAGCCCGTTGCCCTCAACAGGAGAGATTTTTGTTGCACTTTTAAATAGTCATAAATTGCAAATCTATTTATTGAATAAGCCAGAAAATCTAAACGTTATTAATTCTCTAAGTGGATTTTTTTAGGAATACACCCAATTCTCTAAAAGAACTAAAATACGCCGGGACTGCTATACAAAATATGCAAATAGCGGATATAATAAAATAATATTCATACAAATTATAATTAAGCTACTCTGCTGAGACATCTTTCTACGTCATCGAAAAAAAGGAAATGCTATCACTCAGCCAACAATCAAACACTCGGACATTATCGGCTATTAATATATAGAATTCAAAAGTATCGTCACCCAGACCAACTTACTTGTAAACTAAACGTCAGATTGTTATGAAATTTTGACACGTGTTATAAGGTTATAAGGTATAAGGTTATGACTTTCTAAAAATCATTCGGATTTGTCAATAGTGGCGCCATCTATATGTCATCCTACTAACTTATTGAGTGTTGTGTTTTATAGGACCAAGAGAGTAAATCGCTATATTTTAATCATTTTCTAAACTCTTTCTCCTTGAAAAGTGAGGTTGAGCGACTGGCTCCTATCAAGTCCTATCATACCCATGTCGGATGATGTAAAAAACCAAAAAAATACACAAAATTACCGTTTTATTTAATAATTTCTAGAATCTAAAGGTGTTAATTTATAATAAAATAAAAAATAAAGTTTTTTTGATACAATTATCAAATAACTTTATTTTTTTCAATAAACAACCATGAACCGAGTCGATAATTTACTGTTCAGTAAAAAAAACTATTTACGTACCGTCTATCCAGGTCGAATAAAATTACAAGATGACTTTAAAAAAAAGTATTTTATATTTATAATACATCTCAGCAAAATTTGTTTATGATTGAATAAGTTCTTTTTTTAATGTTTTGCCTTACTGCATTAACACGTTCACTGCCAATAAAATTCGTTGTAATTGTTGTCACGCTGATTTTTCATGAAATGTTTGTCGGAGTGCATTCGTAAATTTCGCATTCACAAAATGTTGTCAAAGGTGAGACGCAAGGAGACTTTGGAAGCATCTGTATTTACTCGAGTTATTATATAAATAAAAAATGAAATAAAAATTTATATATAGTTGTGTGAATGTACCTTAGCGCATGGTTCCGTTGACAAGGTGCACGCGCTAGGCGCGTTTTCAGCAGCCAACGTGTTAAGAAATTACATCAAATTGTTTCGTCCATATTGTTGCCCTACAATAGAAAATGATAATGCACAAGGTAGTCCAATATTCAAGGATTCCGTTTGACCATCACTGTAATCGATCTAAAAACCCCTCATATTTATTCAAACGAAGGCAAGGGATTTTAACAGCTTAACGACCGCACGTTTTTTTTTAGAAAATTTCACCTGGCGAAATAAAATTTTGCGAAAAATTCGCAAAAATTGTAATTTTACTAAATTCACTATAATTTGTAAGCAAATTGACATATCTTTTCAAAATTTAATTTTCTTAGCTTCCAGATACTTCGCCTATACGCATATATGCATCCGCCGGCCAGCAACATTTGTTTTTCAAAGACTCAAATACGCGTCCAAGGTCGTTAAGCTGTTTTAATATTTAAAAAAATCCCGCCATTATATTTTAGTTTGTTTTTGTGTATATTTTTGTAATTAAGAATCATCATTTTTTTCATTCCAAAAAAAAAATCTGCGACGGAAAAAATGGATCGAAAAAGTAGAGCTTATCTATGGTGATGAATAACATTTAAATGGATGTCAAAAATATTAAATTATAGAATATATTTTTGCACAATATAAGTGATTGCATTTGGCGAAAAAACGTTATTTATTAACATGACTTGTTTCTTATGTTAATCCTGCTCACGCCGTCTTCATATCGCAATGGTTTTTCACTTTTTTTAAATTATTTTTTATGCCATTTTCGTTTGGCGTTATGGGGAACTTTTATGCATTGTAATGTTTATTATCATCTGTCAAAGCCAGTGTAAGGATAGCGTAAGTGATTGTTCCATTATTCTAAATGGTTTCATAAATTCTATAAATAATAAAAAAATCAGACCGAGGAAGCAAAATAATAACAAAATATTTCTTTAAAATATAGCGTGTCAACAAAAATCATTCTGGGCCAATAATATAACCGTTTAGTACGATAAAATATATTTCTATAGTGTCCTATGTACAAAAATGAGACCGAGACTAAATGCTATCTATATATTAATCTATATATTAATACTCGATAATGTCCGTATGATTGCATGATTGCATGATTGTCCGCGATATATGCCTATGCCCCGAGATGAATCTATTTTATTTTTATAATTTCTGGCTTATTCAATAAATAGGTTTGTAATTTTCTGACGTCTTAAAAATGCAACAAAAATCCCCCCATTGAGGTCAACGGGCTTACAGCTAGTGGTATTAATTACTTCGGTGATATTATTCAGATAATTTTGAATTTGTGTAGCTATTTTGAATGCTTATAGTTTTTTTTATATTAGCCTTAAACAATTTATTAAAAAGAATAACTACAATTTTATGTATATGATAATAAAATATATAATAAGTTATATTATTAATTTTTGACCATCAATTTTATTAGTACAAATAAAGCATAATATAAAAAACAGTTTCGGGACGAGCCCCGGGGTCACAAAATTGTAATTCCAATATCCCGGGTTAAACATTTCGTTTCAGGAATGGATTCCCTACTTGCTTTTGGCTGAACATCGTATTATAATAATGTATTTGAAAATCGGTCGCTTTTGCAAAGCTCACATTGACCTGTCGTTGTATTATATATTTTTTAAAAATTTGAGATCCTGTGTTTTGTTTACTAGTCGGCAATTTTGGAGACTACCTTTTTATCCAGTTAAGGTTTTGAATATGTTGTCTAAATCGGGCTGTAAAAAATATTCATCACGAATATATTATTCAATTTTTATTTTCTTCTGGGATTTTTTTTTTCTTTGCCTAAATTAATAATGCATAATTTTAATCCGTCTGTTGACGTCTATCAAAAATCTTGAAGTAAAAAGTGCAAAAACAACAATACCTCTTCGAAGAATAAATTTATTGATCGTACAATTCTTTGCAGTAAGCATAAAGTTCCATTTTTTTCAATTGTATTCGTTGTAAACAACCGTACGTTGTAAATATGTTTTGTAGATAAGTCTCCCAAAGGGTATTCAGTATTGTACCTACAATTGCTACGACCTAAATTGTGTATCAAATTGTTATGTTGATCTGTGTGCTTTAAACGCCTGGTCATAATTTTCATGAATGTAGCAAATCTTTGTTGTATGCGCTAAAAATGAATCAGTATAGAAAATAACGGTAACACTTACATGTACATTTTAACGCTCGCTGGGTTCTTTCAAAATGCCCTTTCATCTATACCATTAGATTCTAGATTTGTTTGAAAAATAATAAATATATTTTGCCCGATAGTTAAAGGCTTTATTTTGAAAAAACTACTGTTTCACTTTTTAGACTGCAATGTTTTGGGCAACTTATAAGACACTTGACGAACCTCTTACTCTACAATTAGCCCTATAAAATGTAATTTGCGTCATAAGTAAGATTATATTTTCAATGGTTTCGGCGGTAATTTTTGGGGAAAATCTTTTTAATATAAATTAAACTAGCAAACCTATTTACTGTACAGGTGTAACAAATTATGGCCCTGTTTCTTAAGAAGCGTCTTCAGAAAAATTGATTCTTAACTTATAAATTACAAAATAGAGGTTGGGGTTTTTTTTTATTTATATTGGAAGCAGAAAGGGGTTTTATACATAAAGGTATAGCACGAATTGCAAATTAATTGCTTGTATGAGGAATGCTAAATACCAAACGAAATCGATTTAACAATGGTGAGCAGCCTAGCCTGTCTGCTTTAATTTTTATAATTTTTGTAGCATATAGTGAAAATATATGAGCAAGCAAGCATCGTCGGAAAACGTTTTAAAAATTGAGGTTTATTTTATAACACCCCATATATTTTTCAAGATCCGTAGACAATTGGGTAACGCATAATAATGAATATTTTTTTTACAAAATCCGTAGATTCACTTTTACTTTGTATATATATATATAAATATGCATTTTCCTTATATATAACTGTACATCATAGCTTACAATTTTACCTATTGCGTTTCTTACTTTGTCGAAATATTATTTCGCAATTATCTAGATGCGCTTATGGTATAAACCATTTTTGCCCTGAAAAACAATATATATATATATCAGCCATAAACATGCGTTTATGATAGTTTTTGTTTTATAATGACCATTCTGGTGATGTGTGCGCGGGTAAAAAACATTTTGTTCATTTTTAAATAAAACTCTTTATATTTCACTTTTTATTAATAATATATTGTCTTCAGCAAAGGTTTTCTTCAAAACTCGGGGTTTTGTGGTATCTTTCAAATCATCAGCATAAGAAAAGAAAATAAATGTACATCATACCTATATTTTCAAAATATCCTGGTTTCGAATTTTCTGCCGGGTATGTGATCGCTCATTTTTTCAAATACTGTCTTGACATATAAGAAGGAAAACTTAGTTCAATAGAGAAAAATTCCTACGCCAGAACGGTCGATTCTACTCTGTGAGGTTTTGCAATCTATCGGAATATCACTTTCAGAATTTGACTTACATTTTCCATGTGTCGGTAAACAATGAGAGAAAAGTAGCCCAACACAAATTAGCTGCGAGACTCTGAGCCTCAAACTTTACCACAATAACACATTCTTCATTATTTAACAAAATTTTCTCGGTATCGTTCGCTATCACATCCCTACGACATGTGAAACATTGTTTTTTTGCAGGTGAGATTATACTAGATCGTTTTTATGAGCGTACAAATCGTTCCAGAAAGCTACTCGTTCATTATAAGGGTGAGGGTCTTTCATCATTTCCATTTTTTCCGATATTCGTAAATATTTTAATGGGTTATTTCCATCTAACGGCTCCCAAATTACAGGTAGAAGTTCTGTGGTTGCAGGTGTTGGATTCCTGTGAAAAATATTGTTAGGTTTATTATAAATCTTGAAAACATTGTAAACTGTTTCCAGTTTTGAACTTTGCTTAAAATCAAACAATCTTGGATTGTCCCAAGGTTTAGAACAGCGATGTCCAACACGCGGCCCGTGGGCCGCATGCGGCCCAGTTAAAGATTTTCTGCGGCCCTATTGGAGTTTACAGCCTTCCACAAAAAAAGTGCATGATGTTATCATAAATCTAACAAAACAAAGCACTGACGTGAATTTGCAAAATTTATATCAGCATTTTTTGTATGACATCCCATTGTTTTCTTGAAAGTTAGGTCACAAATGGAGTTAATAGACCTCCAATCAAGCATCGAGTTAAAATGCATGTTTGAAGAAATATATCCTCGAGGATAAATTTCAAAAATTAAAAAAGCTGGCAATGTTTATTACAGCTGCATTTGGGACCACATATCGCTGCGAGTCGTTTTTTTTTCAAAATTGAAAATAGTAAAAACTGGCCAATGAAAACTGTGATGTACATCGAATAAATTACCAGTCGATATAAAAAAAAAACAAATATGAACAAACAAGTGTCACATTAATTATTAGTAAATAAAATATTTTGATAATTGTTTGGCTGTTTTTAAAATAAAATAAAGTATGGTAATTATTAATTAATTTTTTATGCGGCCCACCATATACCGGAAATATTTTATTTGGCCCTTCAAACGATTTCTGTTTGACAACGTTGATTTAGAATATCGCCGTATGTAACATATATTATTATTTCAGATAATAGTGAAAGTTAATTGCAAACCCACTTCGATGTATTGAAATAATACATTTAAATTAATACTTGAAGTAGCGCTTACCCATATTTCATAAAATTTGCCACCAATTTTACGAGACGCTTTGATACTTCTTGTGTGTGATTCGACAAAGGATAGCCATCAAAAAATGGAACATTGAACAAATATCCTATTTCGTCCGCATGCCCTGCTCCCTCTACTCCGATGCTGACATATTTTCTGAACATTCCCAATTCACCGTCAAACGCCATCTCCCAGAAATAGATGGGCTGCTTGGATTTTTGCGATCGAATATTTACAGATTTGAACAGTCCATAAAGAATCAACTGATCTCCTATCAGTTCTACCAAATTTTTTGCAGTCGCGTTACTGACCCTTTCACCCTTGAAGTAAAACATTCTCACTTTCTCCATGAGCGCTTTTCTTTTTTGCGGCCGGACCATAGCGTTGGTCAAATCGGGCGGTATCAAATACTCGAGGGTATTATCGATGGTGTTTATATATTCAGGATCGACCATTATTGCCTTAATAAATTCTGAGCCTTCAAGAGTGTTATATCCAATCATGCTGGGCACTTGAATGAAGTCACCCGCGCGAAGTATGTTTTCTGGATAATCGTGCAAAAATATGTCTTCACCCGGTATAGGGTTCTCTATGCAAGGTGTGAACGGTCGGTTGATTCCAATAGGTATAACGTCTTCGCCCAATCTTTGCGCAGCGTCGACGATGTCTTCAATATTCGCTGTTTTCAAATGTTCCACTAGTTTTTTCACATCGTTAGTGTGAAATCCCATGTAACTTCCCAACCTAAACGCGTATTTAATAGGGTCGTTATCGTAAAAAAAATAATTCAATGCTGAGCCGCTCTGCATAATGGTTTTTGAATAGAGACCTTTCGCCATTTTTGTGATCGTTAAATATTCCACCGCCGCTGATCCGCTACTGGTTCCGAACAGCGTGACTTTGTTGGGGTCTCCACCGAAATTCTTTATATTTTTTTGAACCCAAGTTAGTAACGCTATCATGTCTTTCATTCCTGCGTTTCCGGGAGCATCAGGCGTCAACGTCGCTAAAAATCCCATCGCTCCCAGTCTGTAGTTAAACATCACCACGATTATTTCTTCGTTGTTCAAGTGTTCTGGTCCGTAAAGGAGTTTGGTCCCCATCAATAAATTAAATCCACCCCCGTGAAATACCACCATGACCGGACGTCCTTTGTCTTCAACAGAAGGCGTGTAGACATTGAGGTTGAGGCAATCCTCTTTGCCGTAGAAACCTCCGGATACTAAATTATGCTGCGCGCATGGTTCGGATTCTTCAGTCGTATTTCTGATTCCCTCCCATGGTACAGGAGGTTTTGGTGCCTAAAAAAACTAAAACGTTGTTAAAAATGTAAATCGTCAATCAATTCCTTCAATAGGTCTACCTAAATCTAAACTTAAACGTGAAAATAAAGTCATATATGTGCATACTACATATAAGATCAGTAGAATTTTCAATCATTTACATGAAGTCAGTTACTCACTTATTTGTAAACAAACCTTGTTTCTTGGCCTAAAGTTTATTTTTTGTGAGCCAACGTTTTCGAAATCGTATTTATTTATTTTATCACATTTATCCAATAGTTATTATATATTCTTCTCTCACCTGAAATCTCTCTGGTGCAGATGCGTAGGGAATACCTTCAAACGACAAGTACGATAACCCATATTTACGATTTCTTCTGCCTCTGATGACACCTGCGGTCGTATTCACCAACGGCGGTGGCAAATCATCATAGGGTCCATATAATTTTCTAACCACTTCTCCTGTATCCGGTGATCTCAGATATGTAATATATCGTCTAGACTCCAAAAGTACGTCGAAAGGTGGCGCCGTCCTAATAGTTTCCTCCGTGGATTCCATAATTGTCAAAGGTATCTGTTCCGTATGTCCCATTGTTGATTCTTCCGTTGACGAATCTTCTGTCGTGCTTAAATCTTCGGTTGTTACTTCGGCTGTTCCATCCTTCGCCTCATCGCTTAGTTGCCTTTTAGTTCTCTTATTGTATCTGATTTTGTTTGTTTTTTCTACGCCTCTTGGGTAGTGATACTTCCCTTCAATATTACTTTCGTGTGTATTCCATTTATGATTATACGTATCGTACGCATTTTGCTTGTTAGAAGGCTCGGAAAATTTTGACAGTCTCTGTAGGGGTCGGTCATCATTTGTTATGTATTTCTCTTCGTTGTAACTCCTTTTTCCCAAACTTGACGACCTCACCGAATCTGTTTTAGCCGTAGGCACAATTCCTGTTAACTTCCTTATACTATTAATCGATGACGGCAGAAATAACGCCGTGAGGCAAAATATTGCACAAGCGTATTTCATATTCCTATTAAGTCGATGTGTGATAAACTGACAAACAATTTGGGAAAACATCTTTTTATCTACACGTATTATAAGAATATTTTTTTGCTTTCGCACCAGGAGTTCACAAACTTTTTATAGATGATAACATCATCGATTCTTTTAACAAATTAATATTGGCGTAGTTTTTGTATAGTCGGTCTAATCTGATAATGTATGTCATTATACATTACAATGATTAATATAATATTGTTGTGTTTTATATGCTCTTTTTCAGTAATCGTCAGAACAATAGTGTGATTGTTATCTACTAAATATAATCGTTATGGAACTTAATACAGTGCTATTTCGACAATATGTATTTAGATTTTTTACATAAACATTGCAAAATATTGAAAAATTGTCGGGTCCTATGGCGCAGCGGTTGGCGTTTTGGCTTCCGTGCCGGATTTCACGGGCTCGAGTCCCAGTACGAACAGAATTTTTTCGATCGATTTATCGATTTCTGTTTGAAGGCATGTGTGTTGGTGTTGTCTTAATTTCCCTCCCACCGTTCCTATCCTTCAATTACTGGGCGTAGCCGTATCCTTCTATCCCTACTAGGCTCTTTGGAAAAAAATCTGTTGAAATACCTCCATTAGATGGCCATATGCTCCACATTGGGAGCGGACATGGATAACAAATTAAAACTTTTACAATGAAGAAATAATTATTTAAAATTGGCAAGGAAGTCAACTGAGTAAGCTCCGGCAAACTCTACATAAATAATAGTATTTGCCGGAACACACCTACGTCCACGTGGAATATGTCGACATTCGGTGAAATATTGTTAAAACTGTTAAAGCTCTCCCCAGTGGCAAGCTGGTTCTACACCTTGGGAGAACAAACAATTCATGTCCACAATTTCTCAAAAAATAATCAGGAACATTTTGTTTCACAATTTCAAGAATGGTGGAATTCTCATTTTGGGCGTATTTGTTAGTTACTTTATGGTTATTTAAAAAAAAATATATATTTTCAATTAATTCGGCGGTTACTGAGTTAAAAATCATAAGCGTATTGTTGAGCAGAAAGGTTATTATTATAATTTAAATTTAAAATATTCTAACCTACGAATGCGCGTAGCAGTCGACTTGTGACGAGAGAAGAAAATAATGGTCCCTGTAAGATAATTCTTTATTTTTCTTTGTGCTTTTCTTAACATCTTGTTAGTATCTTGTCTTTTGGCGTTGTATTAATATTTTAGAACATAATTGATTTAAAATGTATTTACATATACTAAAAACTAGTTCTAAAAAAGCATATAAAAAATAATTAATAACACTTACGTCTGTAGTACCTAATGTGACCAGACGTCCCGTTTTCTGGCGACGTGTCCCGGTGTTCCCAAACACAGCTTTGAGACGTCAAAAAGTCCCGTTTTCGAAAAGAGAAAAATCTTATCTTGCTGAGCGAATCTAGATTAGTAGATGAAGGCGTGGGGGTGCATGCGCAGTAAATAATACATTGCAATGTACATACTGTATTTTTTTTATGAAAATTCATAAAACGGTTGGCGTTTACATGTGCACTTATTGAAAAACTACCCAAATTTCATGTCTCAAGAAGTATGTCAAAGAAGTAGTACTCTACGCTGCAAGACATTTAGACATCTTATACTTCATATTGAAAATCGAGTGATAATGAATCTCCATTGATGTTTAAAACATCAAATATCTAAGTACAGACGGAGATTTTGAATGACTTAAGCTTTATTTACTCATTTTAAAAAAAAAATAATTAATAAATAATAAGTGATTTGATAACATATATTATTTTCAATATTTTTACTATTACGAATTACCCGACCTTAAAAATAAGCTGTGTTCCGGTAACATTTCCAGATTTGCGAAGTGTTCCATTGCACAATAAGTTTGGGAAACCCTGTACATAGGGAATCCAATCCCGCATCGGTTTTTTGATCCCGGAAATTCAGAATACTTTTTTTTTTCAGAATCCAGGTTTCCGGGATCCCTGTATTAATCACTTACCATTGTTTCCGAACATTCTGGCGAAAATAGTGATGATTTGATAGATTCCATAATTATTTTCAACTCAAAGTCCTTTTCTTTAGCTCCATCATTTCAACAAGTTTCAAGTATTTCAGCCTTTTAGCTCTATTTAATAAAAGTAAGACGATCCCGGGATTATGGGATCGACAAATTGGTTGGAATCCTCCGGGGATTGAAAGCCCTACCACTAGCCTCCTTCTTTATGTTTTACACCAACTCAGAGAAACATATAGGCCACATATACAAACATCATCACGTCCGCCGTGAAGGTGTTAGTATTTAGCGTTAGTAACTGGATTCTATTAATGTCTGGATGTCCTTGATGAGACACTATTTGGTGAGGTGTGAAAGTTTTTTAAAAAGCGGTGATTGATAGATCGTGACAGGGAAAGAAGGAATGTGGCGCGACGACCCAAAATATAGTTTTTATGAAAATCTTAAAAGTGTTGGCTTTCACATTGTAAGACTTAAATCAAAGTCATTTTCAATATTGTAAGTTTTCTTTCTCGATTATTTTTGAAAATAACCAAGGATCGGCAGAATTCGAAGAAACAATATAATTTATAAATCTAATTTTTTTAAATTTAAAAATTCAAATCATATATATTCATAAAAAAATCATTTGGAGAATTGACTTAGTTAAGGTCTTCTGGTTTATTCAATAAATAAATTTCCATTTGATTGTTCGCGCCTATAAATTTCTAATTTTTGAAATGCAAAAAAACTCTCCCGTTGGAGGCAACGGGCTTACAGCTAATTTATAAATTTACGATTGTCGTCAATTGGTTTTTATAGCGAATAAAAAATTACTGGTTTGAAAGCTATTGTATTTCAGTTAAAATTCTGCATTAATGACACGTCGGTTGAACCTGTATTTATGAAATACATTAAATTAATTTTAGATTTTCCTTGGTTAAAAAACTTTTAGCATAAAATAAGAATGGGTATTTTAAATCTGTCAGTTGACGTTTATCAACAATATTGAAATAAAAACAATACACGCATAAGTTGGTTGATTTTGCATTCATTTATACTTGGCATAAAATCCCATTTTTTTTTCTTAATTACAAAGTAACCTGTGTATTGTAAATTAATTGAATTGATAATAAGTCTCCCAAGGGTGCTTAGCAGTGTACCCACCAGCACCCACTACTACTTGGATTGTGTATCGAAGTTATTTTAATATTGATATGCATACTTTTTAAGTGCATTCTAATTTATTTTTTAATATCAAATTTTAGTTGCGTGCAGTTACAATGATTTTTTACAATACATAATGACATAACTTCTGCGTGTTAAAATGTAATCCTTTTTATAATACTCTGGGTTATTTAAATATTCATTTTTGTTCAGTCAGTTTTGACTTCTTAGTCCAGTGGTCGGGAACCTGCAGCCTCTTGGCTATTCTGATGCAGCCTTTTGGCTTGTGGCATTTTTTTTTTAAATACACAATTTTATAATGCAATATATTCACTTTGATAAAAAAAAAATGTCAAATGTTGTCAATGTTTTCCTTACTGCGGCCTTATGTTAAATCAGATAAATGAATGTAGCCATTAGAAATGAAAAGTTCCCCGCCTGTCTTAGTCCTTGATATGGTTTTTAGAAAAATAATTAAAATCTCGACTGATAAATTTAAATAAATTTATATGTTTATGAATGTGCTGTTCGAAAAATTCGATTTTCGCCTTCAATATAAAAATACAATGTATTGTATGTACATATGTATTTTTGGTAAAAAACACACATTTTGAAAAAAAGTAGAAAATCATGCATTTAAGAAAATCACGAAAAAAATCATTACTTCATTTATAATTTTGGCGAAATCATTCAATATTATTTTTTTAACGGTTTTCGCTCCCAATGTAGAGCATATGGTCTCCTAACGGTGGTATCTCAACAGATTTTTTCTACGAGAACTTTTTGGTATTACTCAGTCGCTCAAACTCTATTTTTTTCAATGGGAGTATTAGGGGTAGAAGGATAAGGCTAGGACAGGACTAGTAGTTAACTAATCGCTCTCGCTACGCCCAGTTATTGAAGGATAGGAAAGGTCATAAGGAAATAAACACATCACAAACACCCATGCCTTCGAACAGTAATCGATAAATCGATCATTTTTTTTAGACTATTTGAGACCAGTACATTTAGCATATCATAATATTTGCTAGCACCACAAAACAATGTATCAATAAAAAAATCATTTTTTTCCACGAAAGTTACTATAAAACGTTAGATTGATATATGTGAATTATTTATTATGCAAAAGTCAGCGAAATGCATACGAAACGTGTCGCTCGATACGAATTGTTTTCATCTGATTTACATCTATGTATATACATTAATTTGGTTTCAGTTATTAGTTTGGATGCCGCAAGATTATTTAGAAAATATGTTGTCACATCGTTAATATCGTTCAATATCTTTACGTATTGTTTTTGTCTCGTTATTTTCCATATTGCTTTGTTATTTTTTGATTATTTATAAGTAAATATTGTCAATACTACAATATAATAAATTATGTTAAAATGTATTGAAATTGATAATTGAATTGAATATCTGACAATAATATATGCAAAAATGAAACATCGCTAGTGTTATAAAATCGAATATATCCGATACTTTTTTTACGCGTCCAATCTCCAATGTGTAATAAAGGATCTGTCGCGTCCAAAAAACGCGTAATAGCGAAATCACGCAACAACAAAAAAAACCGCGTAAAAATAGGATTGGATGTATTTTAAAATTGCTAAAAATCTTTGTCCCTGGCAATTACTTATCTTGATGTCTCGCCACTTCTAGTGCTACTCTTTTCGATATTGAATGGTGAATATTTCGGTGTTGACCTGAAATATGTTTGGTACTTATCAGCAATGTCAAAATGTACTTAGTTTTTTTCTGTACTATTTTTTGAATATCTGTTATATGTTATAATATACATATATGTGTGTACGAATAAAACACATTTTTTTAAAAATAAAACGCTTTATCTTTTTTAACGAGATTTAACAAGTGTTTTTGTGTAAACTTTCGAATCTTAAGCATATAAAAAGAAAATAAATATAATAAAAATAAATATGTATTTCTAAAATCTTTCGGTTCCGAATATTCTGTCGGGCATGTGATGATTCTTTTTCTAAATTACCTTGACTTACGTATAGGAAGGAAAACGTAAGTCAAATCCTAACTCAAAAACGTTCTGGTCTTCTCTCTGTAAGGTTTTACATTGAACCAGAATATATTATTGTTTTTCACTTACATTTTCCATGTGTCGATAAACAATGTGAAAATGGTAACACGACACGATTTATCTGATATTTATCCCTAAGCTTAAAACATAATCACATTAACAAACACAAATGTAATTATAGAAAAAAACATTTGTTGTATCGTTACGCTTATCACATTGAGAGATTATACTAAATCGTTTTTATGGGCGTACAAATCTCTCCAAAAAGCTACTCGTTCATCATAAGGGTGTAGATCTTTCACCATTTCCATTTTTTCCGATATTCTTAAATATTTTAATGAGCTATTTCCATCCAACGGCTCCCAAATTACAGGTAAAAGTTCCGTGGTTGCAGGCGTTGGATTCCTGTTGAAAATAATGTTATTTTTATTCTTATCTTGAAAACATTTCAATCTGCTTTCAAATTTGAACTTAAAACCGCGTAAAATCAAACAATTTTAATAGATTGTCACAAGGTTTTAAACCGCACTATATTCGTACGTTAAACTATATTATAGTGTAAGTTAATTGTAAACTCACTTTTATGTATTGTAAATACAGCATTTTAAATTAATACTTGAAGGAGCACTTACTCGTATGTCATAAAATTTGCCAGCAATTTTACGAGACGTTGTGATACTTCTCGTGTGTGATTCGACAAAGGATAGCCGTCAAAAAATGGAATATTGAACAAATATCCCAACTCGTCCGCATGTCCAACTCCCTCCACTCCAATGGTGAGATATTTTCTGAACATTCCCAATTCACCATCGAACGCCATCTCCCAAAAGTAAATGGGCTGTTCAGATTTTTGCAATCGAATATTTACAGATTCGAACAGTCCGTAAAGAATCAACTGATCTCCCATTAGTTCTAAATATTTTTTTGCAGTCGCGTTGCTGATGCTTTCACCCTTGAAGTAAAACTTTCTCACTTTTTCGACAAGCGCTTTTCTTTTCTGCGGTCGGTCCATAGCGTTTGTCAAATCGGGCGGTATCAAATACTCGAAGGTATTATCAATTGTGTTTAGATATTCTGGGTCGAACAATAATCCTTTGATAAATTCTGTGCCTTCTAGGCTATTGAATCCAACCATGATGGGTACTTGGATGAAGTCACCCGCGCGAAGTATGTTTTCTGGATAATCGTGCAAAAATATTTCTTCGTCCTTTATAGGGTTCTCTACGCAAGGTGTAAACGGTCGGATGATTCTTACGTTCGGGAGAACATCTTCGCCCAATCTTTGTGCGGCGTCGACGATCTCTTCGACGTTTGCAGTTTTCAACTGCTCCACTAGTTTTCTTACATCGGCTGTATGAAATCCCATGTAACTTCCCAACCTCAAGGCATATTTAATAGGGTCGTTATCGTAAAAGAAATAATTCAATACGGAGCCGCTCTGCATGACGATTTTGGAAAAGAGGCCCTTTGCCATTTTTGTGATAGTTAAATATTCCACTGCAGCCGAGCCGCTACTGCTACCGTACAAGGTGACTTTGTTGGGGTCTCCACCGAAATTCTTTATATTTTTTTGGATCCATCTAAGTGCCGCAATCATATCCTTCATGCCGGCGTTTCCAGGAGCATCGGGTGTTAGCGTCGCTAGAAATCCCAAAGCTCCCAGTCTGTAGTTAAACATCACCACAATTACGTCTTCGTTAACTAAGTTTTCCGGTCCATAAGTAAGTCTGTTCCCCATCAATAAATTAAATCCACCCCCGTGAACTATCACTAAGACCGGACGTCTTTTGTCTTCAACAGAAGGCGTGAAGATATTGAGCATAAGACAATCCTCTTTGCCGACGAAATGTCCAGTTAATACACTGTGCTGCGCGCATAGCTCTGATTCTTCGGTTGCATTTTTAATTCCATCCCATGGCTTTGGAGGTTTTGGTGCCTAAGAAAACTAAATAAATGTTAAAAGGATGAAAAGTTTATCAATATTTTAGCGTTGTAAAAGAATTAAAATACATGACAGAATGCTGAAATTTACTTATAAAAAACATATGTTTTCTGAAGTTCAATAATCAAGATTTGAAGAATAGTTTAAAGGTAGTATCGGTAGGTCGAGTGATTATTATAATAAATTCATATTACTTTAGTCGATAGTTCACAGAGTGTAAGAAATACAATTTCTTAGTCATTAAACTTAAATCACAAGTTTTTTTGTGGAAGTATATGATTGAATTATAGTTTTTTTAACAATCTTTATCTATTATCTCACATTTATCGGCATGGTAATAAGTGTCGTTTGTATTGTTTTCTCACCTGAAATCGCTCTGGCACTGAAGCGTAGGGAATACTTTCAAACGACAAGTACGATATCCCATATTTACGATTTCGTTTGCCTCTGATGACACCTTCGGTCGTGTTCACTAACGGCGAAGGCAGATCATCATCCGGTCCATTTATATTTCCAATTAATTCTCCTCTCTTCGGTGATCTAAGAAATTCAAAAAATCGCTTAGACTCCAATAGGATGTCAAACGGTGGCGCCGTTCTATAGTCATTGTCTAAAGTAGAATCGTCGATGCTTAAATCTGTCTTTTCTGTATGTCCCAATGTTGACTCTTCTGTTTTTACTTCGATTGTTTCACCCTTCGTCTCATTGCTTAGCTGCCTTTTAATCTTCCTGTTGTATCTGACTTCTTGTATTTTTTCTTCGTCTATTGGGTAGTGATACTTCCTTTCAATATTACTTTCTTGTTTATTCCATTTATGGTTATGCGTATCAAACGATTTCTGCTTTTTAGGGAACTTGGAAAACGGAGACAATATCTCCAGTTGTGGGTCATCGTTGATAATGTATATTTCTGTATCAAAACTACCTTTGTCCCAATTCGACATTAACCCTGACGAATCTGCTTTACTCGTTGGCACAATTTCTGTATTTTTTTTACATTTGACTGATGCCAACAAAAATAACGCCGTCAGGCAATATAATGCACAAGCGTATTTCATATTCCGATTAAGTCGATGTCTGATAAACTGACAAACAATTTTGAAAACATCTCTTTATGTACCAGATTATGAGATTTTTTGCCTTCACACTGGGAGTTTACAAACTTTTTATAAATAATGCATTATCGTTGAATTTAAATCCACGGCTAGAAAGTATGCACATAATCTAACAAATAGTTACTTTAGTTGTATAGTTACACTAAAAATAAATTTCCATGATTCCTTTTTTTGTCGTATAATTTAAAAGCATTATTGACCTTTGTTGTGAAACATCTTCATGAAGAAATTCGACATTTCTATGAATTTTATCTATGTGCAGTGATGCACAAACCGCGGCCCGAAATAGCATTTGTTGCGGTCCAAAATAACAAGTACTTCATCACCAAATTTTTCATTGAATATGATAAAAATCTGTATTTGATATGTGAAAAAATTATGCAGTAGCAAAGGTTTATAATTTGAATCGTCACTGATAGAAAACTTAATAATATTCTTAATTATTCAATATTATTACTTCTATAATATTGAATTCGATTATATTTTCACGGGTATACATTTGCGCCCGTAATTCATCTTTGTACAATGCGTACAGCCTGTGGTGCATGTTAAGTCTGTTTTTTGTTTTGAAAACACGCTTTGTTTGTTGCTTAAAACATTTTCCAACCCCTTCTTAGCATCCATCTACGAGGCCGATTCACCATTGCAACTAGAATTTATCGATTTGCAAAACAACGCTCAATTTGAATCTAAATATCAGAAAATATCAGATATTTTCCATTGTTTTGAAAATTGAAAAAGTAGCTTCACTAAAACCACTATACATGCGAACTAAACGTCAGATTGTTATGAAATATGGACGTGTATTATTTTGAAAGTTGATACTTTCTAAAAATTATATGGATTTGTCAAGAGAAGAGTCACTTATAGGAGTTATTCGCTGCTGTCACTGTCCCCCCTGATCGGTAGAGCAAGCTCTAACCAACTAGACCACAGCGGGCGACAAAATATTATCTCTGCTATGGCTCAACTTGATCGAACCCCTACGGCGGCGGTTCTTTAACGGTGCACAGCGGTGCACCAATGCACCGCGAGCTTTTTGCAAGTGCACCGCAAAAAAAAATTGTAAAAACGAAAAAATCCGCAAAATAGTAAAACCTGAAAAATCCGCAAAATGGTGAAAACCAAAAAAGTCGTTGGCGAAATTCGTAGAAAGAGTTAATGTGATTTTTATTTAGCCGAATCGATCGCACGTGTGTTAGACATAATATTATATCTACGCACTGTTTTTTACATAGAGAATCTTTAGTTTCGAAAACATTACCAGCAGCACTAAAACCTGTACTAGATCAAGTTGTAAATATTTTGAATTTCATAAAATCAAGACCTTTAAAAGCACGGATGTTTAAAAAACTTTACATTTCTATGGAAGCTAAGAACGAGTGTTTGCTTTTTCACAATGAAGTCAAGTGTTTATCTAAGGGTCAAGTTTTATGTCGATTCATATAACTTAATAATGAATTGTTAATCTTTTTTCGAAATGAATGTATGGGTGATTTTGTAAAATGTCTTTAGAATAATCATTGGTATGCTAATCTGGCATATTTAGCAGATATTTCTAATTAATTAAATAACATTAACACAAGGATACAAGGAAAAATAAATGACATCTAATGACAATTTGACAGGATTTCGGAAAAAAATAACTATAATGATTGGTATGCTAATCTGGCATATTTAGCAGATATTTCTAATTACTTAAATAACATTAACACAAGCATACAAGGGAAAAAAATCTACATCTAATGACAATTTGACAGGATTTCGGGAAATAAACTCTGGAAAAATCGAATAATAGAAAAAAAGTAGATGTGTTTCCTTCACTTATTAACAAAAACATTCCCGAGGGAATTATTTCCGCAATAATAGAACATTTAAAATTATTGGAAGAAAACATTGCACATGATTTTCCTTCCTTGAATATCAAAAAAATATGACTGGATACGAAATCCATTTGCTACGATTGATACATCATATTGTGGATTTTCATACGCCGAAAAAGAAGAATTAGGCTCATTGTCGACTGTCGTACTCAAAAATTAAATTTTCAAAAATGACCACGGAGGATTTCTGTCCAAGACGAATATCCAGTTCTATACATGAGGGCACCGAAAACCTTGTTACAGTTTTAAACATAATATTTGTGAGAGCTCGGTTTCTCAACAATAACTAATGAAAACTAAAAAACGAGAAATATTCGACCTAATATTTCTGATATCTGCAAAAGCCAACAAGCTCTCCATTTTGTTAAGCAGGGATGTCATTTTGGGTGGGAAAAAGGGGGAAAATGCCCCCCCTAGATTTGCCACCCAAAGAGCACCTTCAAATATTAATACAAATATTTTTAATAAAACGTGTATAAATATTAAAAAAAATCTAGGGAAAAATTAACTAACTAAATTTTATTTTCAATATTAAACATTTTTTTATATAATTTAACTTAAAAGGAAAATATGTAAAAAAATTGTATGTAACTAGTATTTTTTTTAAATATGTAATAAAAAATATGTCCACATATATTTTTCGACCTCTTAATTCTGGTGCACTGCCACTTTTTCCCATGATTAAAAGTGCACCGTGACTCCGAAAAAGGTTAAGAAACACTGAACTACGGTATTATTCATCAGATAATGATTAATGTCACATGGATCTTCAGTGAAATATAATTTACCTGAAACCGATTAGAAAGAAGTGAATGATGAACACCGATTGCCGCTTAAAAAAGTGGGACGACGATTTTATGATAACTTTGTATAATTTATTGCAATTTTGAAGAATAACATTAATAATATTATAAGCAAAATCCTAAAAAATGTGTTTTTTCTTCGTTTTACTTGTATGTATGTGGTTAACCTTTCCCATACTATGGTAAAAATCCCACGCGCTTCGATGATTTGTATTTTGTACACCATATGAAAAAGTTATTTAAAAATCGGAAAAATCTGAGTCTTCATAAATATTGATTTTATTGATCATATTTCAAGTATAAATGTAACAATTTTTGTAATGTTAGCGCTGAAAAGTGTCTGAAAACGAGAAAAAAGCATTGCATATGACTAGGGTATCCGATTCCGGAGCCTTTTTTCAATCCCGGGATTAGGATGAGCTCACCGAGGAATTTGAAATCCTCAATTTGGTACTTTTTCCCCAGATAATCCAATTTGTCAATTTTCGGGATTCGCTAAAAAATTCTAAATCCCGGGATTGGATGCCCTACATAGGACGACTTATATATATGCTAGTGAATGGTCGGCCGGCCGCGACAACAAAAAGTGTTTGGCACCAGACGCGGTCAAACATAATTTTTTTCATATACATTTTCCATGTGTCATTAAACAATGTGTGAATGGTTGCCGAACACGAATTATCCGTCTTACCCTTAGTTTAAAACATTACCAAAACCAACACTTAGTTTTCGCTATAGAAAAAAAAACATTTATCGTATCGTAACGTTATCATATCCCTGCGGCAGGTCAAACATTTTTTAATATTATTATAATACTTCGTTGTTTTTTTCGCAGGTGAGATTATACTAAATCGTTTTTATGCGCGTACAAATCTCTCCAAAAAGCTACTCGTTCATTATAAGGGTGTATGTCTTTCACCATTTCCATTTTTTCCGATATTCTCAAATATTTTAATGAGCTATTTCCATCCAACGGCTCCCAAATTACAGGTAAAAGATCCGTGGTTGCAGGCGTTGGATTCCTGTTGAAAATAATGTTATTAAATGGTTTAATCAAACAACCAAATGGACTGTCGCAACCTTTTGAACCACCCTATATTCATACATGTGCAATAATTATAGTGTCAGCAAATAGCAAACATATGTTGATGTACTGAAATAAGACATTTAAATAAATGCCGAAAAGAGAACTCACCCATATTTTATAAAATTTGCCATCAATTTTACAAGACGCTGTGACACTTCTTGTGTTTGATTCGACAAAGGATAGCTGTCATAAATTGGCATATTGAAAAAATATCCCATCTCGTCCGCATGTCCTACTCCCTCCACTCCAATGCTGATATATTTTCTGATACTTCCCAATTCACCGTCGAACGCCATCTCCCAGAAATAGATGGGCTGTCCAGATTTTTGCGATCGAATATTTACAGATTCGAACAGTCCATACAGAATCAATTGATCTCCCATTAGGTCTAAATAATTCTTGGCTGTCGCATTGCTGATCCTTTCGCCTTTGAAGTAAAACTTTCTCACATTCTCGACAAGCACTTTTCTTTTCTGCGGCCGGTCCATAGCGTTCGTCAAATCGGGTGGTATCAAATATTCGAAGGTATTATCAATAGCGTTTAGATATTCTGGGTCGAGCAATAATCCTTTGATAAATTCTGTGCCTTCTAGGCTGTTGAATCCAACCATGCTAGGGACTTGGATGAAGTCACCCGCGCGAAGTATGTTTTCTGGATAATCGTGTAAAAATATTTCTTCGTCCGTTATAGAGTTCTCTACGCAAGGTGTAAAAGGTCGGATGACTCCTAAAGGGAGAACGTTTTCGCCCAATCTTTGTGCAGCCTCGACGAGATGTTCGACTCTTGCAGTTTTCAAATGTCCCACTAGTTTTCTTACATCGGCTGTATGAAATCCCATGTAATTTCCTAACCTCAAAGCGTATTTAATAGGGTCATTATCGTAAAACATATAATTCAATGCTGAGCCACTCTGCATGATGACTTTGGAAAAGAGGCCCTTTGCCATTTTTGTGATCGTTAAATATTCCACTGCCGCCGAGCCGCTACTGCTTCCGTACAGCGTGACTTTATTGGGGTCTCCACCGAATTTTTTTATATTTTTTTGAATCCAAATTAGTGCCGCTATCATATCTTTCATGCCGGCGTTTCCAGGAGCATCGGGTGTTAGCGTCGCTAGAAATCCCAAAGCTCCCAGTCTGTAGTTAAACATCACCACAATAACGTCTTCGTTAAGTAAGTTTTCCGGTCCATAATAATGTTTGGTCCCCATCAATAAATTAAATCCACCCCCGTGAACTATCACTAAGACCGGACGTCTTTTGTCTTCAACAGAAGGCGTGTAGATGTTGAGAATGAGACAATCCTCTTTGCCGAGGAAATGTCCAGTTATTACATTGTGCTGCGCGCATGGCTCTGATTCTTCGGTTGCATTTTTAATTCCATCCCATGGTTTAGGAGGTTTTGGTGCCTAAAAAAACTAAATAAATGTAAAAAAAGAAAATGAATAATCAATATTTTGGTATGCACATTTGTTGTTCGTCAACAATCCTTCAATTAAAAATAAAATTCATGAAAATTACTTTTCAAAATCATATTTTTTCTGAAGTTGTAAGAATCATATTTCATCGAGACTTCAAGATTAGTTTAATGTAGTATGGATTGATTGCGTGAGTATTGTAAAAACAACATATTTATTTAGCCAATAGTTCACCGATTCAAACATTACAAATTTATTTAGCATGGAGCTTAATTAACCCATCATATGATACACAGAATTTGAGTTTTTTGTGAAAGTATATTATTGAAATTTCGTTTTTAAACCACCTTTATCTGTAATCTTACGTTTATCGTCAATAAAACATTATATTTATATTGTTTTTCTGTTAAGAGTAAACTTCTATTTAATTGCAAATTACTAATTTACACCGCGATAATCAGACCGATTATGACCTACGCATTCCCAATATGGGCGCAAACATCACTTTAAAACTCTCCAGACACTAGAAAACAAGACATTACGCACGATCATGAACGCTCCCTGGCACGTGAATTAGACGTCACTACACAGAGACCTCAACATTGATCCCATATTCGATCACATTTTACAGCGACATTATTGACCATCCTAACCCAACGATAAAAGCGATTGACGATTACATAGAATATATCCATATGTACCACGTGAGACCACGGAGGGTCCTTTTGCTTTCAAACCTCCCTAAACCCTCCTTACTTCAACCACGTCCTATCTCAACTGCCTGATTGACGACGTCAAACCCTGCAAATATAAAAAGGACACTGACCACTAATCATAAAAATCAAACAGGCAACGAAGAAGGGAAAAATGAGGAAAGAAGAAGAAAAAATAAACAAAACGATCAAAAAACAACATCAAAACACAAGAGAAGAAAGAGAAATAGAATAAAAGCTCTGTAAAAGATAAGAGACACCAGTCAGTATTGTTTTCTCACCTGAAATCTCTCTGGCACTGAAGCGTAGGGAATACTTTCAAACGACAAGTACGATATCTCATATTTACGATTTCGTTTGCCTCTAATGACACCTTCGGTCGTGTTCACTAACGGCGAAGGCAGATCATCGTCCGGTCCATTTATTTTTCCAATTAATTCTCCTCTCTTCGGTGATCTAAGAAATTCAAAAAATCGCTTAGACTCCAATAGGATGTCAAACGGTGGCGCCGTTCTATACTCATTGTCTAAAGTAGAATCGTCGATGCTTAAATCTATCATTTCTGTATGTTCCAATGTTGAATCTTCCGTTGTTACTTCAGTTGTTCCATCCTTCGGCTCATTGTTTAGCTGCCTTTTAATTTTCTTATTGTATCTGATATTCTTTGTTTTTTCTGTGTCTATTGTGTAGTGATACTTCCTTTCAATATTACTTTCTTGTTTATTCCATTTATGGTTAAACGTATCAAAGGATTTCTGCTTTTCAGATGGTTTGGAAAACGGCAACAGTATCTCTGGCGGCTGGTCATCATTGTCAATGTATGTTTCTCTATCACAACTTCCTTTGTCCGAATTTAATTTCGACCTCAACAAATCTGCATTGATCGTGGGCACGATTTCTGTAAATTTTGCCTGACTCCTGACTGATGCCGGTAGAAATACCGCCGTGAGGCAATATAATAAAGAAGCGTATTTCATATTTCGATTTAGTCAATGTCTGATAACTGACAAACAATTTTGGAAACATCTTTTTATCTACAAGGGTTATTTTTTTTTTGCCTTCACACTGGGAGTTTACAAACATTTTGTAAATTACACATTTTTGTTGCATTTAACATCACGGTTAGAAAGTTTGCAAAGAATATATAGAGATGGCGGATTATATAGCTAAAATTAGGGAATGTATTCAACGTTCCCTCTAAATTTTGTATTCGGACCATCCACTGCTGTGTGCAGTTATTTTCAGTAAAAACAAAAAGTGTGCGCATGTATAAAGGTAGAAGTTTGATACATTCATTCGTTATTATTATATCATGCGGCTAAAAAAAATTCTAAGAATTAACGAACTTTATAATATTATTTATACCCGATTGCTTGGTGTTTTATTACATTAGACCCCAGCAAGTCAGCCTATCATTTACATATTTTTGGTAGAACAAACTTCTTTTTACAATATTTCTGTACGGTGATTGGAAAAATGTGTGTGGCCACATTTTGGGTAGTGTGCGCGCGCACACGCGCACACCTTAGCGGGAACATTAAGTGTATTATTTATTAACGACCTTTTCTTCCGCTTTACTATTTATATTGGTAGAAAATGGTTACTTTTGTATTATAGTTATATCAAAAATAATTTTCAGTAATTATTTTTTTTGTAGCATAATTTTGAACCATTTTTTGTTGTAAAACATTTCAATGACGGGATATCAATGAGATGTTTCCTAGTGTATAATGTATATTATAATGCCTTTCCACCAAGTAAGTATTGACAGTGAACACCCTAAATGTGAGAATTAATTGTATTAGTTGTTTTCAATGTAGACTTCTTCTTTAACAACGAATTATAGGATACATTATGTAGGTAACTGGGCTATTTTTTTTGGGATGATCGAAATATTTAACATCGCTTTCATTGATGTATTCAATACAAAGAAAACTACTGATGTTACTTTTTTCTGATTCTTATGCTTTTAAATTATTTTATTTCTGAGCCGTCAGATTCGGAATTATTTTTCACATCGTTTGTCGAAATAGCTTGCATTCAAAAAACCTTTTTACCATTTTTTAAATTTAGTGTGTTTAATATGTCTTTCTTGAAATTTATCTTTGTTTAATCGGGTTTTCATAACCTTTTTACTCGCATGCATATTCAATGGTCTAGTTCCATAGAACGATAAGTCAACACAATTGATGTTTTGATTTATATAACCCAATATATTCAAATACATATCTTCAATAACTCCACTAAAGTACAACTAGAAATAATCACTAGTTTTCTCTTAGTAGACAGATATCAAAAAATATAAACAATTTCTCCTTTCCATATACTATATATATTTCCATGTGCCAACTAGAAAATGGTAGTTTTGAAGTATGGCTGACCAAAGTTTTGACGAATCTTAAATGGTCTGATGATGCTTCTCAAAGAGGCGAAACGCGTATCACAAATTGTAACACAATAAATGAAATAACAAAGATATTTAATTTGATGTCAAAAATAAATATCTACAGTTACCATCGAATCTATCGAAGATATCAACCCATAATCGGGAAAAGAACTTAAGCGACACAATTCGTTAAATTGCGTTTTAAGCCAATGATTGTTCAATATTGCCAAGGCTTCAGTGACAAAAATTTTAGAGCGTCATCTCATTCGCCTGAATTTTTTTAGGGTCTTTGCATTTTAGTGTTTTAACGTGTTATCGTTTGCTGTTGAGAAACACTGATCTAGAGAACTGAAAGTAGTCGCACAGTTTTATTATAATATCAGGATAAGCATATTTACTGACCACTCTTCAGGAATTCCTTTTCGAACTTAATTTTTAAAAAAAACTCATGTAAAATTTATTAATTGTCGGTTACGATTTTCTGCCGATTACGAGTCGATATGCAATATAGATTTTAAGCGTAAAAAAACGTGATAAGTTTTTGTCTGAAGAGCCGCAAACGGCTACGCAAAGAGCCGTGGCTTAACGTCCCGTGAAACAGACAATCAATGCGTTTTATTTAATTGCGCAAAGGTTTAAATTATATACACATAAATCAATTACCACTGTAAAAATATCTTAATTATTTTTTAATTAACGTCGACGATGTGTCGTCATTATATATATTATTCTAAAAAATAAAACACTAGTTTGTACTAATTATACGTTTATTTAATATGATCAGGACCGGTTTCGCGTATGACGGAAATTTTCAACTGATCATGAGCGATAGCGGCCCTTACTAAATAAATGTGGAAGATAGTACAAATGGGTGCGTTATTTTTTTTTTTAATTCAATGCCTTTCCACAAAGTATTGACAGTAAACGCTTTAAAAGTGGACAATACATATCGACTGTGTTTGGGTAAGTGGAATCGACCCTCATTTTTTTTTTATTTGATGATCACAAAGTTTGTTAAATCTGTTACCATCTGTTAAATGGGCTTTAGCCGCAAACGCCGGATAATTATCTAAATTTAGCTTTTATGTTTCAAAAAAGATAGGCCTGTGAAAATTGCAACCACAAAAAAGGACCTGCATAAAGGGCTTTCTTAGACATCTTATTAATTATTTCATTGATTTAATAAAAAAAAAGAACAGATAATAATTCTTTTTGGTGTTGTTTTAATTTAAGATTTAAACTGAAGGGGCTTGGTGGAACTTCAATACTAAATTTGAACGATTTAAATTTAAGGTGTTGTTTATTTATTAATTTGACTGACCCGAAATTGTTAAAACTTGTTTTCGTCTCTCCTGTCAAATTTGTTCTGTGTTGTGTGGGTTTATCCCTTTTACATAAACACAGTCGATATTACTCCAGTTATATCTAAACCAATCGCTCATGACAAAGTACTAGGTGCTATCATATAGTATACATAAGTAACACACTATTGCAAGGTTGATGCACCTCTCTATCTGTGGAAAATATTTGCCCAAAATGTGATGGTTTTTATGATATATTTTTGTTATTAAATAATTACCTTCAATCACTTTTCTTTTTCTAAGAAAATAATGATTTTTTGCATTGTTGACAGTATTATTATATCCTCGCACCTTTGGAATTGACACTGAAAAAATCCAATTCGCATTGAGGCCACGAGTTATAAAAAATATGTTTTTTTTTTGAATGACTGGCAATATCCATTATTTACCAATGGCGTCCAATTTTTTATGAGAACAAATTAAATGGGTCAGAATTTAAATCAATTTTTGGTCATAATATTTTATAACCATTTTGGTTAGGTTAGGTTTTTTTAAATTTCATTTTAATTATGAATATTTATTTTGACCGGAGAAATACGATCCTTTTTTATCAGTCGTACATAATTCACTTATATGTTTTGCCTTCGTGACTTTTTCATTAATTAGTATTTTTATGGGGCCCCATAAAATGTAGTCCCCCGCAAAATATATAATATTTCAATTATTTTATCGACTTCTTGTAACACAGGTCGCGTGTTAACGAAAGATTTTTGTATAGATTAAAAAATCGTTAAATTTTCCTTCACTAGTACACAATGCAACCATTCTTAATTGCAAAGAAATAGTTTTAAAAAAAATGACAAGTTATTAATGGAAAAAGGGTTTCATATTGTATTTCTTATATAATAGATTTTACCAGGACTGTGGAGTCGTGTAAAAAAAGACAACTCCGAAGAAATTTATCAATAATTTCATTTTAACTTAAATACATATGTATATTTATTCCATCAGATCATCTTTAGTCAGCCATGCATGCAATGTCAATACTATGGACTGTTGTGGTTTGAATATAAATAATTGATTTTTTTTTAATGTGTCGAGGCGCTCGTTTTTCACGACTCTGACTCCGGCCAAAACACCGTGACTCCACGACTCCGACTACACAGCACTGCATTTTACTGCTGATGATATTTCGATTTAATCCCTAAAATGTACTTCCCTGTGCATAAAGCATTGACAAAAAACATCATAATAGGTAATCATCGGAGGTACATAATACATCAAAATCAACATACAAAATGAATAATGTGAATGTGAATATGCAAAACAGGTGCGATGTGGTTTTCTTTTAATTTCAATCTCAAGTTTGATTTATTAATACTCACGGTAGAAAATATTTTTTCAAAAATATAGGTACTTCCAAAACCATTTGATGAGCATGTTTAACTATATTTGGATATATACCTCAAGTAAAATTTCTATGTAGAATTCGATAAAATTCTTATCACGAATCGCGATAAAATGCTTTTGCTTACAAGTTCTCTTGCGAATCTATTAACTTTTCCGGTTCTAAGCTCAAGAAATGCGACCCCAATACCCACATTTTCTTAAATATCTATTTTAATATGTGTGATACAATGTTTATAATTAAGGTATTCTTATATCATAGTTTTTTGGACCTTTTGTAGTTTATATAAATACGATAAGATAAGAGATAAGCGCCCGCTTATCAGCGATCGTTCGTAAGATAATAGGCTGAACGCCGCTAAGCAAAGTGCGCCAGTAGCACATTGATATTTGCATTGAAATGACGTATATTTTACGCGCAACTTAAAATATGATTATTTATTAAAAAAACCACGGATTTTCATAAAAAAATGTACGAGGAATGATGCAGAGAGATATTTTAAAGCCCTTAGACTATTTATTTTTTTGAAATTCATAAGAATAAGGCCAATAACGAGTAAACCACTGGGGTCCCTAAAAGAGAGAAGTATTTTTCTAGTCTCCGAGCCACGAGAGTTAATGCAAACTGCATATTTACTGGAACAGCGTCCGGGTTAACCGAAAAAAGATCTTGACATCAATTGAAATTTATTTGATGTTTCTTAAAATTTTTGAAGCGCTTAAAATTGGTAATATTCCATGTGAAGAAAATAATACAGATTTAACATAACACTCGCGAGACACACTTTGTAAACCTCTGCATTATAGCCTTACACCAGCGGTCACCAAACTACGGCCCGCCAAAGATTTTTATGCGGCCCTCCAAAAGGTCTGGATTTTTACATTTAAATTATTCACGTAACTTGGTTGTAAATGCTATTTCATTCAAATCATTACTTGAGATAGGACTATCGGTAGAGGACCTAAAGTGAAGGAAGTTATATATAAAATGTGTTGTTGACCAAACATCCGTTTACTCGAAAATTTCTCAGATATTCTCATTTATTGAAATTCTTAAAATGTAATACAAGAAAAATAGAATGATAAAAATGTCCACATAATAATCCCAATCGAAAATATTCAATGTTTACAAAGAGTACACATCAACAATAAAATGTTTGTTTTCAGTAATTAAAATTTAATTACGATTCAAGCAAGGCTTGTCACATAATTGCTAAAGAAAGAAAACCATTTATTGATGGACCTTCGAGCGAATGATGGATTGAAGACGATATTTAAAAATGATTTGTTTTACGATAAATTAGAAGAATTCAATTAAAAAAACAATGCTAGAAAAATAATATAAATTTTTGGTAGCACATGTGAACAAAAATTTTCAAAACTAAAATATTTAAAATCGACCACGTGTATCTACTTGCGAGTAGGGTATCCAATCCCGGAGCCTTTTTGTGATCCCGGGTTTTCGGGATCTCAAAACCCAGGAAATTACCGATCTGCCCAAAATACTAGCGTGATTCGTTTTTTTATTAGCTTTTCCGAGAATTTAAAAATCTCAAAACCTAGGAATTTACTGATTTGCCCAGAATTCAGCATGACTCGTTTTGTTTAGCTCTTTCAAATCCAAAATCTTATAAATTTACGGATTTGCTAAAAAATTCCCAATCCAGAAATCCTGGGATTTCGGGATCACAAAATTGAGCGGGATCCCGGGATTGGAAACTATATACTATATACTAAACTTGTGAGGTACGCAACTTCCTCAAAATTAAAAGCAAATTTGAATAAAATAAGTACGTCCAAACAGTGGCATACTTCGCAGTAATTACAATTTACACATGATAATATCATATTTAAGTATATTTGTAATTAAATGTGTATGTAATGTATATATATATGCTGAGTACTTTTCCCAATTGGTTTTAATTATAACTCAATAAATGAAATACAATATGTAAAACTATACAAAAAATAGATTCAATAATTGGAATGCCCTAATTTTTTCAATTTTCCTTCTTTATTAGATGTAAAGTAGCCGTACATATTAATATATATATACATTATAATACATTTTTTCCATTATAAATTGCAATATATACTACATGTTTTTAGATTATCATTATTATATAAGCATATATAAATTAATATTTTGATTGGGTTCCAATAAGAATTTATTTATCGTCCAGCCTTTTATGTTAAAAAAAAAAAACAATTCGGCCCGTGTCTAAAAAAAATTGGTGATTCCTTCCTTATACTAATGGAAGAACGCTAATATTATATTTACAAGCGAATCGAATAATATATGATTTTGACAAAGGAATCGAAGAATGTTTGCTTCCATTGCAACACTTATTAAAACATTACATATACCACGCTTGATAACATTTTTAAATGTGTCAAAAGTTGATAAATAACTTCCGAATAAGAAAGGACGCGTAAATAATTATTATGATCGAAATATTCGAAATATGAATGTTCGGAAAAGTAGCAGACGATTTGACCAGAATAAAAAATGTATGAATAATTTGTCGTTTGATTAAGAATAAAACCTTATCATTACTTCATGTAACACAACGCGTATATAGGACGGCTGCATTTATTTGTGGAACGAAACAATGTGATTTTTTTTACAAAATTACATCAAGGGTTTCGTCTAGTTGTAAGCTGTTAGACTTTCGCGACGAAATTAAATTGACAAACGATACCTCACGGCTAGGGAATCCAATCCCGGACCTTTTTTTGGTACCATGATTGGGGAAAAAAGTGAGAAATTGAGAGATTCCAAAAGGATTTTGGATTCTGGGAATTGAATTAAAATAATCCCGGGATTGCAAAATCGGTCGGCATCATGGGTTTGGAAACCCTACTCAAGGCCTGACGCTATAGGATAAAGTCCAGTCTTTCATCTTTCTTTATTCAAAAACCCCACGGAAAGTATGTTTGATGTTTCCACTTTTTATTTATTTTTGGAAAATATTTCAAGACAATTGATAAAACAAATAAAACATTCTCCAAATTGATTTAAATCAAACCGTATCTCCTGGAATATATGCATTCCCACAAAAGTCTTCTGTCCCTGTAAGGATCCTGTTTCATCTCCATTCCATCGCTGAATTCCAAGTAATCCAAAGTTTCTTTACTTTGTATTGGATACCAAGTAACTGGTAGAAGACTCGTTATATATGGTGTCGGGTTCCTATTAAAAGATAATCAAGTATGCAGATTTATTTACCCAAACATCTAGATTGGAAAAGGCATACTAATCAACAGTGGTGTTTAATATTTATTAACGTTTACAATATTTTCAACAAATTTCGCTCCCGGTGTACTTCTTGCATATCAAAAATTGTTGGACAGGAACTGGTTACAAATTACTTTTTGGGTGTTTGTATAGAATACACAGATGGTAGAATGGGCCTCGTTTTTTAGGTTTTGAATTGTTATAAAGTGATATAAACATCAGAAATATTCGTCTCTTTTTATTATCCAAAATTATCCAAATGCCACTCACTATGTCCATGGTAGTATGAGGAGGGTTGACAAAATACTGCGAAGTTTTTTTTATTGTTTTTATCATTACTCTTTGAGACTTTGAGCGAAATACAGCATTTTTCGGAGATTTCCATCAATCGAAAATCTACCATTCTGAAAAAGCTGCCGAAATTAAACTTACCGAAATCGTCATGGTTTTGGAGAGATGTGACGATACAATTAAGTTCTACAAAAATACACGCTCAGTGTTTAAATATTAATGATTCCAACAACTTTTCTGACTTCTTGCTCGATTGACAACGGAAAAAAGACCAAACAAGATATCAGAAAAATAGAACTCGTCGAGTTACTGTCTGACAATCTGACTTACTGCGTGCACCTCATCGCCAGAGATAAAGAATGGTGCACGCAAATAAAATCTCTTGAATAGTAAATAACTTTAGGATCGTGCTAGCATACCTCTTACTAGGCTAATCATTTTATAAATTTAGCTTTCATAATAAGTTGTGCAACGGATTCAGACTGCAGGTAAATTCGTTTTATGCATACTTCGTTGAGACAACAATCTTAAATCCGCCGTATGAAGAGGAACACTTTTATTCCGAACATTTCACTAATTCCTAAAAACGATAACAGTTTTCTATTCGGTCAACATACGCCATCACCATTAACAAATCGCAAGGAGAATCTTTTAATGTCGCAAAGTTAGCTTTAAAAGGGGATGTCGTGAGTTGCTTACGTTCAAGTCTTAAAATAATAGCAAAGTACAGAATAGATTAAAATGGCACCCCAAGAATTATTATTGTTATTTGAGAGTTTAATTTGTTCAGGTCATATGCAATCTATAATCTCAAACGAAACCGGGAAGTAGAGTTGCTTTTTTATACTTAGATTATCGAATAGACTTATGTATATGCTGAACTGTCGTAAAATCTATATTGTATGAACATTTAATAAACATTGATCACAACAATTAAGTAAACAATTCTTACCCATATATCACAAAATTGGATACCATGGCAATAATTTTTTTAGAGGTCTCTGCGGACGCCTTGTCCAGTTGATTAGTTTGGATAGTTGGCAAACCAAATAAATATTGAACGTCATCAGCGTGTCCGGCTCCCTCCAACCCAAGATCTTTGTAGTTATTGGGTCCTCCTCGATATGCGAATTGCCAGTAATAAATGGGTGCATCTGAGTATTGCAGTTGTATATCAACACTTCGAAATAAGCCATTAAGATATATCTGATCCCCCATCAATTTCACGAAACTTCCAATAGTTCCGTTGCTAATACGTTCACCTTGAAAATATAAATCTCTGACATATTTTATTATTTCTTGTTTTTCGCGGTGGGTAGATATACTTTCCATTAGATCACTTGGAATCAAATACTCGAACGCTGGTTCTATGGTATTTAAATACTCTGAGTCTTTATACATTCTTCTCGTAAACTCAGCGCCCTCTAAATCATTGAACCCAATCATGCTTGGTAACTTTATAAAATCTCCTGAATGCATTATAGTATACGGATGTTCATCCAAAAATATCTCTTCTCCCGGCAGAGGTTCTTCAGCGCTAGGGACGTAAGTAAGAGGACCAGGTACGGTATAATCATTTAAATCCATTTCGTCTGCAGCTTCCATAATATCGTCGGCCTCTGCGTTTCTTAAACGTTCCATAAGTTTTTTGACATTTGTCGTTTTTTCTCCAAGCTTTTTGCCAAGTTGAAAAGCATTTTTCAACGGGTCTCTTTGGTAGTTTATATAATTCAGCGCGGATCCACTTTGTATAATAATACTAGAAAACAAACCCTTGGCCATTTTCGACAAAAGCAAAAATTCTATTGCTGCAGCGCCACTGCTTACGCCGTACAGTGTTACTTTAAAACGATCTCCGCCAAAGTTGTGAATATTTCTCTGGACCCACCTAAGTGCTTCTACTATGTCTTTCATTCCGGCGTTTCCTGGAGCGTCTGCTGTTCTTGTCGATATAAAACCCAAGGCTCCGAGGCGGTAATTAAAGCTGACAACAATTATATTACCGTTGGCCATTATCATTCGGGGGTCATATGTGTAAGTATTTCCTGACTGGAATTTGAATGCTCCTCCGTGAACTACGAACAGTACTGGCAATGCCGTAGCGTTGATCGACGGGGTGGCGACATTCAAATAAAGGCAGTCTTCGCTTCCTGTCATTATGTTCACTAATGGCACTCTTTGGGTACAAACATTTGGTTGGGTTACTGCATTTATAGTCCCAGTCCAACCCGAGTGGGGCTTAGCTGCCTGAAAAGTTGCAATCAAAGAAAGCATTATTATAAACTACCAAAACGGTATGGGAAAATAGACAAAAAAATATTTTAAAAAAAAACCACATCCAACGACAACTTGGGTCGGGTCGGCAAACTACGGTCCGATGCCAATTTGCGATCCGGCCATACTAGTCGTCGATTGAGTAACAATTCATTTTGATGATAGGAAGTATTAACTTCGAATACCGATTTGACAAAATTTTATATCAGAAGAAATCAATAGTCGAATTATTATTATTATTAGAGCTTATCATTATTAAGTTACATTTTTTGTACACACAGTTCTCTTTTTACGTGATTTTTATTTGAGCGAATTCGCTTTTACGCAGTTTCTTTGGCGGCACCGTTTATTTTTTTAATGCGATTTTATACTAAAAATGCAGAAGTAATGGTGACCCTGAGTTAAAAAAAAGTGGTGAACCTATGCAAATACTTCAATGACTCTGCTCTGAATCATGTTAAAATACAGACTTTCGAATCCGAAAACCCAGGAATTTACCGATTTGTCCAAAATACCAGCGTGACTCTTTTTTTAGCTCTTCCGAGACTTTCGAAAAACAACTGAAAAAAACCGATATTTTTTTCATTCCGAGAAAAATAACGGTTTTTGTTATTCGGTTCGGTTCCGGTTCAAAGCCCTGATTGAAAATGTCAACACAGATGGTTTTTTTTTTGTTTTTGAAAACGATCCTTATGCTAGGCTTGTTAGAAAGTTTCGATTTTCATAAAGAATTAAAGCCACCGAAAATACAGAAAGCAAACCAAAAACATACAGGAATTTTGTTTTTCATACATTTTTGATACTTTTTAACGCAATTTTTTGGAACCAATTTATCAAATTGCATGAAAGTTATGTTTTTTTCGCAATTTTTTTATCGCGTCAATTTTAGAACCAATATATCGCCTTAAAACAGGATAGGGTACATAAGAATCACATTTTCTGCTCCTTTTGTATAATACCTTAATTAAATAATGTGTAATGGAGCATCAATGGTATGTTGCTTTTGTTTTTTTATTTTTATTTGCTTTTTTGGGCTGGTGTATAGGGCTGGTCTTTAGTTCTTTTTTAGTTTCTGGTCGTTAGTTATTAACTTAGTTCTTTTAGGGCCAGCAACATATCGGAAATATTTTTTAGCACCGTAGGGGATAATTTAACTGACAAGTCTCTATGGGAAAGTATTATAATTTTTATATTTTTTTATACTTTTATATTATGAACAAGTATTACATAAATTGCATACATTTCGAGAAAGAGTAATTCTTGGCATCTGTCTCGAGTATACAACACACATATACTTGTCTTTTTTGCTTTCAGAACTTTTAGTAGAATCTTATTGACATTCTAGAAAATTAGCACTCATCGAAATATGGTAGAATAAACAAAAATCCTAACATTCAATCGATCCTAATCTAAGTCATTCTAACAATATTCTCCTTGGTTTTGTCTTTGACAACGTAACAGTTCCATACTTGAGCTGAAGTGAGGACACATTAACTAGTTCTTACAAATGCGTTTCAGTCCATGATTTCTTTAGTTGCGAGCTAGTACAATTTTGGTTTATGTTTTCACCACACGGAAAATCTAAAATTTCACCCTTACGGGTATTTATAAACGATAGCACATAATCAATATGTTTATCTTACCTGAAATCTTACGGGCTTCGCTACATATGGTATTCCTAAAAAGGAATCAAACAGGACCCCATTGTATTCGAGTCGCTGTCCCCGTACGGCGCCTTCTGCTGTGTTCACCAACGGCGCCGTTTCATCTTCTGTAACATTGTCGGACGTGTGTCCCCATAAGATATCTTGTATGTCAGAAAACTCCAAACTATCATCATCACTAGTGTTTGTTCCCAACTGTTTTTCTTCCTTGTTTGTATCTGCTTCTTTGTTGTCGATGTCATCATCGTTTACTACAAAATCTTTATTTTTTTTATCTGTGCCTTTTCTCTTTCCAGTGTCAATATTTCCATTTTCTTCGTTGAGTATATCATCATTTCTTTCGTCATATTTTTTATTATCTTTGACACTAGTACTATCTGATTTTACGTTATCTATAACATCTATGTCAATCTCTTCGCCAACTATTTCTTCGTCGTTTTTTGGGTCGTTATAAAAATGGTGCAATCGGCTGGCCGAACATTTAGGGAAAAGCACGACCGTTGTCACCAGGCACACGAGTATGGCGCGTCTCATTATTAATTATAAGACGTCTACTACCGATTATCATGTGTAAATATAATTGATAATATCGGTTCTTTATATAACAGCTGTTGAACGCTACAATCACATTATTCACATTTTTTTTGGCGTTATTATTGAATAAACATATAAAAATCTTTTTTTCAATATTATATAATAACTATTCATAGTGATACTTCGCCCCGGCGTCTCTAAACATTTACAGAAACCTATATTGTTATTAGGCTTCCGCATTAGTTAAGTAAGACTACAATTACACTTTTTTTTTTAAATGAACCGTTGGTTAAGAAATCACCAAAAACCGCCAAAAATATATTTTACACATAATGTAGTTCTCACTGTTAGTCATGTTATTATAAGTAAGAATTTATAACTCTTGTTTTTAAACATTTTTTGAGTCGCGATCGTTTCATAAAAGCCTAGTTACATGCGACTCCGATACAAATGGATGTTTTAGTCGTCTTTAAAAAAGAAACAGATTTTTTTACTTATATATACCTTTTATAGTGTTGATCAATCATATGAACTTCAGATTTGATGTAATTCGCATTTTTTCTATCTAATTAAGTGCATCGGTATTGCAGAGCAGACTAGATCATCCAATCCCGGACACAATTTTTCAAATCCCGGGATACCATTAATTCGTGGATTTTCGGGATCCCGGGATCGATCACTGGAAAAAAGGTTAGAATTTGAGAGATTTTAAAATAATCTACAAATGAAGGTCTTTTGTTTAGCTCTAACAGATATTTATGAAATTTTGGCTCGCTGGCCGATTTCAAAAAGCCAAGAATTTATATTAGTTTTTTTTTAGCTCGCTTGCGGATTTTACATATTTTTAGCTGGTTGCCTAGTTTCAAAAACTTTTCAAGATTTTTTCACTTCTTATCCTCAATCCCGGGAATAGTAATATCACAATCCCGGGATCACACAATTGTTCAGGGTCCGGGATCCCATGATTGTAGACCCTTAGGTAGATGTATCTATCTCGTTCACAAGAGCATACTTTCCGTAAATCATACTGTGGATTTTTAGCAAGTCCTTTTACTTAATTCTGAAATCCTGAGTGGTGCACTTTCCGGACAAATTACTACGAACGTTTTTCCACTCTTGTTCTTTAGTCTTAAACAGTATATTATTATCTTCATATTATGTTGTTGTTTTTATTACATTACAAAAATATTCGTTAATATCATCCATAGGTAGGGCTTCCAATTAATCGGACATTTAAACTAACCGGTTTTCGGTTTTTTTCAAATAAATAAACCGGGTAACCGGTTTAAACCGGATTTATTTTAAAAAAACCAATTTTAGTACTACACTAACCCATGTTTCAAAAAAAAAGTATTAAGATTACTTAAAAACAGTCAATACAGCATACAGTTAGAAAGTAGATAAAATATATCGCTGTTTTCATTTAAGAAGGTCACGGGTTCGAATCCCGGTACAGACAGTTTTATATATGTTTTTTAAATTTATAAATCGATTTATGAATTTCTGTTTGGAGGCATGGATGTTTGTGATGTCTTGAATTCCCCCCTCCGACCCGTTCTATCCTGAGCATGGAGCGTAATACGAGCGACTAGCTAGTCACTTGTCCTGTTCTAACCCTACCCTTCGATTTTTACTATCTTTGGAAAAAGAAATGTTGAGCAGCTGAGTAACAAGCAGTTATCGTGAAAGAAATTGAAATGACCAGGAGTCCATATGCTTCACATTGGGAGTGGGTATGATTAAAAAAATATTTTTATTTAAAGAAAATATTTATTTTTAAAAAATCTTGTCATTTAAGTGTCATCAAATGATGATTTTTCTTGTGTTTAGCTATTTAATACTTTAGCTTATAAATGGTATTTTTAAATAATAAAACACTCACTAATTTCACATTTATCATTTTAGAAATCAGTTGAGAATACTCGTCATGAGTGATTGAGTGAAATATAACTTAAATAAAAAACATTTTTTATTGAATAACCTTGTAGTACATATTGTATATTAATATACCTCATTATACAGGCTAAGAATTAAATGAACTTTCGGTTAGATCATTTTCACTTATATGTAGTGTAGCTCCCCATAGAACTTAGTTTGGCTACAATATTTTATTTTTGAATTAAAATAAAATATAATACGCACATATGGTTGTGATAGCATATTTAAAATATATTAAATATGTATTTTGTGATATTTTCAACGAAATCAAAAATCAAGTTCACTTTGTACCAGTGAAAACCATCCAATCTACAAGTGCAATTATTTTTAGTATAATATATATACCCTATTATAAATATTAGTAATTTTGTCAGTAACTACCGATTTCCTAGTGTCCTAACAATTGTATGAATAACATTGTAACATTTTTAAATAATTATTTAAAAGAAATGGAATACATGTTACATCTAGTGTTCAATTGTATGACACTTCGAATACCTACTTCCGCGTCTTTATTTTTTCTTTTGTTTGCCGCATGTGCATATTGGAAAGACATGGACCCTTAAAAGTAGCCGACGATTTATGGCACCGATTGTTTGAAAATAAAAATAAAAACATTTTAAAATTGAATTGTTTTATAACTTGAAGGAAGTAATAAAACATGGGTTTGGTCACTTCAACCTTTTTGTGTGTATGCTGCAAAAAAAGTGAATACAAACTGTCATCTCTTTAAGTTCAGGTACTGTTCGTTTTCGATTCGTTCATGTTCTCGGGATAATAGCAATCGTATATATTATACAATATTTAAGTTCTATATCCAATATTATATTGTTAATAATTATAAATAATCTGATTTATAAAAATCAAATGAATACGTGAAAAAAATGTAGATTATAAATTTGTGTTTACTAATATTTAAATTACTTTGTATCAGAACAAGTTTTCGGTTCGGATATTTTTTCATTTAAAAGATATAATGATGAACGTATTTATGTGTATTTTTGGTTCAATAAGGTTCACTTGTACCATTATCATTGATATTATGAGAATCCTTTCGTATTACAGATATTTGATTGAAAGCAGTATAGTTGTCTATGATTACGACTACATACTTATTATTGATATGGCACAGAAATTAGACAATTGAACAGTACAATACTTTATTATTTTGTACTATCTATAATACTATTATTACATAGAACATTTTTAAATATTTATACTCTACATATGAATAGTTTAATAAAAGCTCGTGGTGTTCAAACCAGAAAAAGATTTTTTAATTAACCCGGTTAACCGCCCAAAATAAACCGGGTTTCGGGTTTTTTTAAAACACCCGAAAAACCGGTTAACCGGTTTCGGTTTAAACCGGTTTGGAAGCCCTATCCATAGGGATTCTTTTTAAAAAACAGACATGTACATAAAAACATGAGCTAATTAATGATCAGTAGTTCATTACGGAAATTTAAATAAACATTTAGCCTTACGCAGCTCAGTATTGGTAACGAAATTATAATCAATCCTCGATATCACTTTGAATGTGTTCACTGTCAATACTTGGTGGAATGGCATTATAATAAAAATACTAAAACATTTCTAGTACTTTTTCAACGTAAAATTTATTGGATCAGGACCGGTTTGTAAATCCTTTTCATTGTTAATAGTTGCTTACACCTTTTATTTCAATTTAAATTTGTATAAATAGCACTGTTTATATATTTTTCTTATCAGTTGATAATGCTCGCGATGAGCGAAACCGGTCCTGATCCAATAAATTTTATGTGGAAAAAGTACTAAAAATGTTTTATTATTTTTATTAATCCTCGATATATTGATAAATGTTTAAAATGAAGCATTGATGAACAAGTCAACAAGATAGGCATTTTATTTTTGTGAAGATATTTAAAAGATCTAAAAATATGATGAAATTTCACGTGTTGTTGATCAGTTTGGAAAAGAAAGATCATTAATTATTTACTTTATGAAAGGAATTGTTTTGTTGAACATGTTGGACTTTTCATGAACCCACATTTTCTATAAAAAAGAGCAGTGTTGATTTAAACATTAATTTACATCATAGCCAACTAGAATTTAATTTATTTAATAATAAAATATTCGCTTTGCAACTAGTATAGTTGCTACGGAAACTATGTATGCGTAGGATGAAAAATTACTGACTCCCGATATTATGATATTGTATATTTTAGACGCAGGGCTTCCAACCCAGCTTAAACTGAAAACGGTTAACCGGTTTATTGTCTGTTTCTTAAAACAGATAAACCAAATACTTATAAAACTGGTTTATTTTGCACGGTTAACCGGATTTTATTGAAAACCTCTTTTTGCCTTAACTGGGTGGCTGCCACAGACAAGATATCTCGTCAGTAACGAATCAAAATAATTGCAGGGTAAAAATATCAGCGCATTTAGTTCAAAAGTTTTTTTTTTATATTTATGAATTGATAGCTATTTCGGCTTTCGCCATCGTCAGAACTAGTTCTTAGAACTTAGTAAATTCTTTCTTTTTTGTTTGTATTATTTTGTCCAACTGTTATCTAAATAAACAATGTTAAACTATTTGATTTCGCCCTCTGTGGAAGCAAATATTTCCCCAAAAATATGTTAAAAATCAACTTCCACAGTTACCTTCGAAACCATAGAAAATATTGCTAGGATGGCAAAAAGGTGCTTTTATACTGTAACATAAGATATAGTCGTCAACGCGAAAATACCCCCTATGTGTTTGATTTTACGAAAATGATTTAACCACTCTAAAGCTAACGACCCACCCGAGTGTCGCATACCTACTAACCACACACGCTACCCACCAGAGTGTTGTCATTATTACGACATCAATAAATATTTTTTAGAGTTTGCATCATTGAAAAAGGGTCCGACATCTCTTAAGGACTCACAAAATGAATATTAAGTTTTCCTTTATTAGTTTTTAGAAAATTGCTAGCTTACAGGATAAAAAACGTTATTTTTTTCTAGCTGTTAACGGGTTAAGTATGACAATCCAGAGAGATTCAACTGGTCTACCGATTGGAATAAATATGCTATTGTTTATTTAAAAATGTTATTATTTGTTTAATTTTAAGTTTGCAGTTATATTCAAATAATGATAATTCGATAAAGACGTATGGTTGTAATGGCGAACAATGAGGAAATACTTTTTTTATTCATTTATTTGTTCGTTTCTTATGTGAATGCACATAATTTGAACGATTCAAATTTGTTCGTTTCAAGTTACAACAGTCTGACTTCACGACTCCGACTCCACAGACCTGGTAAAAATATAGTATTTAGTCCTTCTTTTTATTGGACCGTTTTATTTCAAAACCGTTTAAAAAAGAGTCGTCTGTATTTTATTTCTTGCCACTTAAAACAATTTTATATATATATATTTTGTCTATGTTGCTCATCAACCGCACTCAGAAAAGTGAAAAAAGGGCAAAAATGAAAAACCATGACTTCAGTGTGTAATATATACATATGATAAAACTATAAACCAATGAAAACCAAAATAAAATGTAAAAATCCAGTATTAGTGCACTTAAACAGAATCTTCTGAATATAAAGCATTTATTTCAATATTTAAATTAATAAATAAAAAAATAAATTATTTTTCCAACATAATATTTACACTTAAAGCTATGAATTCAAATAAAATTATTTACATATATTTACTTCACAGTTTCAACATATCCATATCAAACAAAAATGTGATACTTTATTGCTCCATTGTTTTGATAATATCCACTTATACTCCACAAATAAAATATATGACATTACTTGAGCACATTTAAAAATATTATTTTGCATCGACGCTGAAAATGTTTCGAATACTGTTTCAAACCAATTTAAATTAAAGTGTATTGTAATAAAGTAAAACTATCAAAGTTATTAATTCATAATAATTATTGGATATAATTGATAGCTATTTCGGCATCACCACCATGCCAGAACTATCTTTAAACAGACAAATCGATGTACATTCACTTTGACGAGAACTTTTAGTTTTATAATCTTAGTTTGCATCAAAAAACAAATTATTTAACTTCGGTTTGAGTTGTTACTGGAATAAACACGATATAATTGATCAGGAATTTTGAAAAGCAAATCAATTCAAATAATAATGACTATCTCTTCTATCACACAATTAATAATCATAAATTGAAAATCTAAATTTGACATTGACCTTACCGGGGATCAAACCCAGACCCACATGGTCGATACAGCAAGCTCTAACCAACTAGACCACAGCGATTATAGATGAATCAAAATCCGTTTATACATTGTTCTAACGGTGGCGTGATGCCGAAATGGCTTTCATCTGTATCTTATATTTCTTATAAATCTAAAAACATAGATATTTTTAAACTTATTATTTACATTTGATTTCTACCATGTAAACGCCAATTCAATCAATCAAACCGTATCTTCTGGAATACATGCATTCCCACAAAAGTCTTCTATCTCTGTAAGGATCCTGTTTCATCTCCATTCCATCGTTGAATACCAAATAATCTAGAGTTTCTTTACTTTGTATTGGATACCAAGTAACCGGTAGAAGACTCGTTATATTGGGTGTCGGATTCCTATAAAACAGATAAACAATCATAAAGTAATTCATTTCCAAAATATTGATTGGAAAAAAAAAATATTTAAACAGTTTTTTTCGTTTTGTTGAAATATTTTTAACCATTCCCGCTCGAAAATACCAGATCATCCCTTCCTGATGAAAAATTCAACAAACGCGTTTATCGATTACTGGTTGTTGATATATTTGTTTGACTCATGCTCAACAAGTATTCGATATACTCAACAGTGATAACTAACATGATTTTACAAAAAAAACAATGTGATTAATTTGCTTGGAAATCTCATAATTTCTTCTAAAAATAAGTATTTTTGATAACTTATGAATTCGTATACCTAAAATAAAATCGTTAAAGCATGGATTCACCATTGCAATAGTGAAATGGCAAGATCTTGTTTATTTTTATTTATATCAAAATGCACCATGTAATTTATAAATAAACGATCCTACGGTTTATCAAAAAATACCAAATTGACACAAGTTCGGTCGATTTACGAAACGGCCTAGCATTTATGAATTCCTCGAAAAGGATTTAAAATAAAATGCAATGTAAAAATATATTTTGTTATCTTCGGTTCATCAAATCTAATGATAGGCTGAATGATATTTGAAATGAAATTTTCTTACCCATACACCATAAAGTTGGATACCAGAGCAATCAATTTTTCTGTCGTTTTTATAGACGCTTTGTCTTTTTGATTACTTTGGGTGAATGGCATCTTAAACAAATAAGCAACGTCATCAGCATGTCCGGCTCCCTCCAACCCAAGATCTTTGAAGAGATTATTTACTCCCCGAAATGCAAATTGCCAGTAATAAATGGGCGCGTCAGAATTCCGTAGTCGGATATCGATACTGCGAAATATTCCATTGACGAAAATTTGATCACCCATTAAATCCACAAAACCTTGTATAGTTTCGTTACTGATTCCTCGTCCGTTAAAATATATATCCCTGAAATATTGTATTACTTCATTCTTTTCGCGGTGTGAATATATAGATGCCATTAGATCATTCGGAAGTAAATGCTCAAACACCGGATCTATGCTATTCAAATAATCTGGATCTGTAAATAATTTCCTCGTGAAGTCTGCGCCTTCTAAATCGTTGAACCCAATCATACTGGGCACTTTAATATAATCTCCTGATTTCATTATGGCGTAAGGGTGATCCTCTAAAAATATTTCTTCTCCTGGTAGGGTATCTTCTGCGCTTGGCACGTAAATAAAAGCGCCCGGCACTGGATATTCAGTCTGATCTAATTCGTCTGCAATCAACATGATTTTTTCGGCATCTGCATTTCTCAGATGTTCCATAAGTTTTTTAACATCAGTCGTATCTTCTCCGAGTTTTCTTCCCAATTTAAAGGCAAATTGCAATGGGTCACTTTGATAGTTTACGTAATTCAGTGCAGAACCACTTTGTATAATAATACTACAAAACAAACCCTTGGCCATTTTCGACAAAAGTAAAAATTCTATTGCTGCAGCGCCACTGCTTACGCCGTACAGTGTTACTTTAAAACGATCTCCGCCAAAGTTGTGAATATTTCTCTGGACCCACCTAAGTGCTTCTACTATGTCTTTCATTCCAACGTTTCCTGGAGCGTCTGTTGTTCTTGTCGATACAAAACCTAACGCTCCGAGTCGGTAATTGAAGCTGATAACAATCATATCACCTTTGGCCATTAACATCTCTGGATTATAGACGAAAGCGTTTCCTGTCTGAAATTTGAATGCACCTCCATGAACCACGAACAATATTGGCAATCCAGTTGCATCGATCGACGGGGTGGCGACATTCAAATATAGACAATCTTCGCTTCCCCCTAATAAATTCAAAACAAGTACTCTTTGGGTGCATATGTCTCGGTGTTCTACTGCATTCCGCGTCCCACTCCATCCTGGGTGAGGTTTTGATGCCTGTAAATATGTTTTAATTAAATTTTATTATGCACTTCCAGCGCAACACTTATATTTATATCTTTACCCTTTGCCCGCGTCACCAAATTTAGCGAACATGCCCTGTACGCGGCTGCTTTTTTCGGATTTTGTTATTGCGTTTTCGACTATAAATGTAGGTTATAATATTTTTTTAACTAATCAAACCACCCAGAGTAACTTTTTCAATAATAATATACAATATATTTCTTGTATTTTCGGTTTAATTCAACAATAATCATTCTTCATACAATTGCGGCGTGACGTCGCCATATTGCAAAATACCGCCACGCGAGACCGAGAACACTGCGCCACCACCATACCATGCTCATAATATTAAATTCTCGGAACAATTTCAATTTCACCCGCACTCGATCGCTTATTTACATTATCCCAAATAATATAATGATATATGCATATTTTGTAAATACGTGGCGCACAGTTCTTACGAGAAACACCATGAATCAACGACGGCCATCTTGCATTGGTGACGTATGTTCACGGCGTGTTCCAGAAATAAATTATTTTAGCCTATATTGAATCTTTTTTGACTAATGTCATCTATTGAATTTGGTAATATATACATTTTGTAATATTTTCAACCAAGTTATACAATTTTAACACAATAGATAGCTCTTATATAGGGTTTGAAACTTCCATGACATCTATACGTGTCACGCGCGCTGAGGGCATGTTCGCTAGCGGTCATATGCGGTGAAAAGGTTAATAAAAGGAAAATTTATTTTATAGATTTTTTCGTTTTTCTATGCAATATGAAACACATTAGATTATTAAGAAATACAAAGACACATTTTTTAAGGAGTGGCTCATTTCATATATTATATATATATATTTTTTTTTATTCCATGTCCGCTCCCAATATGGAGCATATGGACTCCTAATGGAGTTTATCTCAACAGATTTTTTTCTACGAGAACTGCTTGTTACTCAGTTGCTCAACCTCTCTTTTTCCAAAGAGAGTAGGAATAGAAGGAAAGGGCAAGGACAGGACTAGTGGTTAGCTAATCGCTCTCTATACGCCCCGTTCATAGGATAGGATGGGTAGGAGGGGGGAATTCAAGACATCACATACATCCATGCCTTTAAACAGAAATTCATAAATCAATTGAAAAATCAATTTATAAAACTGCCCGTACCAGGATTCGAACCCGTGCCCTCCGTAGCGGTAGCCAACGATGTAGACCACTCGACCACACAGGCGGCAAATCTCTCTATTATATATTTGCATTTCCATCATCATCATCATCAGTGTCTTTTCATTTTATATGGGAAACTGTGGAGCCTAGCTCCAATCTCCCTTTCATCTTTGGTTTTTTTTTTTTAATGTTGTGGACCCAGTTTTAGTATTCTTTTTTTTTATACATAATTGTTTTTTTTGTGGGTTTATCTATTGTTTTTTTTATATATAGAGAGTGATAGGGGTGGGGGTGCGGGAATGGGAAGGTAGCATATATGCGGGGAGGGGGAGTGAAAGGTAAGAGGAGGTTACAATTTAATGTTATATTATCTATAAAAAGAAGAAAGTTTCTTTTCTTTTTTTTTTCTGTCTTCTTTTCGGCCGCGCGATTGCGGCAACCAGGCATGTCAGTGGTGGGGTCGGAGGGGAGCTAGGGCGGTTTCAGGAGGAGGACTTTTCTTGGCCGCGCTATGTCAGTGTGCGGGTACTCAACGTAATCGTTGAGTAGGGCTTTTATGGTGTCGTTTGGATGATCCGTCATGTCGCACTAGAATTTCTTCGACACCTTCATGACCTCATCGAGAATTGGGGCTGTGTTAGTGTCTCTATGTAACGTGGTGCCTCGCACGAGCACCTGTCATCATGCGAAGCGCCTTGTTTTGTATTGTCTGGAGTGTCTGGATATGATGCATGCCTGCGTGTGCCCATATTGGGCATGCATAGGTCATGATTGGTCGTGTTGTCGCGGTATACAGTCGTAGCTTGCTTTTCAATGCGTGTTTCCGATTGTGTCCTAGCATGAGATAGAGTTGGCCCATGATAGTTGATGCCTGTGTTTTTTTTTGCAGTTATGTGACTGCTGAAGTTAAGTCGCGAGTCTAAGGTGAGTCCAAGGTATTTAACCTTTTTGGCCCACGGGATGTTTGTGTTGTGCATCCGAATGCTTTTAATATTCTTATCATGTCTGTTAGTTATGCGACTGAAGGTCACTGCAGTACTTTTTTCCGAATGGATCTTAATCCGCCATTCGGCGCACCAGGCGTGTATGTCCTCCCTTTCCTTTTGTACAAGCGCGGTGGCTCTGTTTCTATTTAGCGATCTTGCTAGGATGGCTGTATCATCGGCGTATTGTGCAATGATTGTTTCATTGCTACCGGGAATGTATGTTGGAATAGGAATATCATGAGTATAAAGGTTGTACAACAGGGGTGATAAGGCGGATCCCTGTGGCACACCTGCTGTTGGCGTTCGCGTCGTCGATTTTTCGCCATTAACTTTCACGCGGAAAGTTCTGTTTGACATGAATGAGTTTATTAGTTTAATCATCGGTTGTTCGAGGCCGGCCTCGGAAAGTTTAACAATCATACCTTCATGCCAAACCTTATCGAAGGCTTTGGCTATGTCTAGAAACAGGCCTGTAGTGAAACATCGGCGGTTAAAGCCTTCAGTGATGTATTCAACAACTCTAAGTAATTGGTGGTTTGTGGAATGTTTGGTTCGGAAGCCGTGTTGCTCATCCGGTATGAGTTTTTTTTCCGATACAAATTCTTCCAGTCGGGATTTAATTACACGTTCCAAAAGCTTACCCATCGTCGGGAGTAGGCTGATGGGTCTGTGATTTTCTGGAATTGCAGGTGGTTTGCCTGGTTTGGGAATGAGAATGACGTCCGCGGCTTTCCATGCGTTCGGAAAGTGTTGGACGAGTAGGCATGCATTTATGATCGATTTGAGTGCTTCGACACCGTTCTCGGGAAGGTGTTTAAGCTCGTTATGTTTTATGTCATCGTTGCCGGGGGCTTCACGATTCAATACAAGTTTGATTCTAGTTTCTATCTCGCCCGTGGTTGCGGGTTCGATAGATGTCGCGGATGGAGATGAGATCTCTTCAGTGATTCTAATGTATTTAGCGGATATGTTTTCTATGCGGTTTTTAAGCGCAAGGTCGTTGGGGTCGAATGCATTCGGAGAGAATTGTTTCTCGAGTGATTCCGCGAAGGTTTCTGCTTTTTCCGCGGCTGTATACACCGGGCCATTCCTTCCGTTAAGCGGTTGAATGGGGCATTTTTTTGTGTCTGATTGCTTTGCTGAGGGTCCAGAAGGGATCTCCTCCTTTTTCCAAGCCCATGAGATATGTGTTATAAGAAGAATCTCTGTGTTTTTTTAACGACATCTTAATCTCCGCGATGAGTCGGTTTTTGTGCGTTCTCGCTATCGGATTGGCACGTTTTTGCCATTCCTTTGCTGCACGGTTTTTTTCCCTGATTAAATTTTTAATTCTGATCGGGATATCGGGTCTATACTCGTTCGCGGGAACGGCGGTCGTGGCGGATTCTTGAATATTCTTGATAATTGAATCCGTCAGATCGGTAATAGCTTTATCAATATCCGCCGCACAGGCGAGATTGATTGGGCTATGAAGGTTGTTTATAATGTGTGTGCTGTAGTCTTCCCAGGATACTTTGGTCCTGGTATTATTCGGCACAATAGCGAAAGGATCTAGGGGGTCACCGAGGTAAAGAAGGACCGGCCGGTGGTCTGAGTTTAGTTCGTCAACGACCCTTATTTGCGGTGTATGCGACATCGCGATTAGTAACGCAAAATCAAGCACATCCGCTGTGTTTGATTGTGTGTGGTATATTGTTGGCACAAAGGGAGCTGATATGACGGCGTTGTTATCGAGTGCAAACTTGTGTACCATCTTTCCGCGGGCTGTTGTTCGGCGACTGTTCCATGCTGAGTGTTTTGCATTAAAGTCACCTGCTATGACGGTAGCCGGTATGTCGTTCGTTAGCAGACTGTCTAGGTCTGCTGTATTCAGGCGATGATTTCCTGATCGGCAATAAATTGAAACTAATTTAATTTTGCCGGCGTTTTTCGTGTTAACGCATATCGCGGATGATTCTAGCGGGCAGGAGTTAGGTCTTGGCTGTTGAGAGATGGCACAGTGGTCAATGTGTGATTTTATTATGATTGCGGTTCCGCCGCAACGCGCGTGCAGTCGATCGTTTCGATGCGTAACGTAATTCGCAAAGTTAAGCGGTGTCGCGGGTTTGAGATGCGTTTCATTGACGAGTAGGGCGTCAATGTCGTGTGTATTAAGGAAATTTTGCACCTCGATTTTATCGTGTTTTATTGATCCGTTTGCGTTC
>CM062839.1:8604491-8627492 GCA_031772345.1 Himalopsyche anomala
TAAAAATAATTTCTTATATAGTAGTAACAATTAAATTTGAATCGTTCAAATTATGTACATTCCCACAGATTTTGTCATTAACGAACCGGGTTTCGCCTTTCGGCATCTTTAGGTGTTCAAGTGCACGGATGAACTTGGAACTGACGCTAAGGACATGAATGTTTCATGTTTATATAAGAAATAAATGCATCACTGAGTTTAAAGCTATTGCTGGCGAAAAGGATAAGCCCATGGGAATGCCACATTGAGTAGCGAGTAGTTTTAAGAATTATATTTTTTTGTTTGTCGGAAAAGGTTTTATGATTATATTTATATAGGGCATAAAAGTGGCGATCCAGACATGTTTAATATTTCATTTAAAATCTTAAGACTGTTCAATTGCGCTCTGTTTATTTCTAGAATTTCTTGGTAAAAAAGCTTATGACCGTCCGTATTTGGATGTAACATTTTTATCCCTTGTTCCTGATTGAAACACGTGTCTTTCCAAAATTAAGTGATTTTTTTTTTTCATTCTCGTGGTCAATAGTGTTTTTTTGGCAGTGCGCCGTGCACACAATCCTAATTTAATTAATTGATATTGAATGTTTCATATTAAAATCGCTTTACCACTTTTACTTACATACTGTTTTCTGACTTTGAATTTTTTTTTTTTTTATGAATTACTACCCCCATAAAAGCTAAGAGTAGGAAATAAGATATATGTTGAAAAAAAAATCTTTAAAGAAAACATAGATTCTTTCAATGCATTTTAATATTCTCTGTATGTTAAAAATTATCAAGAATTAACAATTGGTAAAAAAAATAATCGCAAATATAAATTAAAAAATATTTAATTTACACAACGAATTTTTAATTCTACTACATTGGTTATCATAAGCTTATATTAGCTGTTCCAAATGTTAAAAACCGTAAAAACACTTATATTTAAGATGTGCTTAAACACATTTGTAATACTATTTATAAAGATACAATTCATCTGTACTCTTAAACGACATTTTAAATTATAAAACTGAATTTTCGAAGGGGCGCTAAACATTCTTGCGCAGACTGTATATACGGTCTCAAATAAGCAACCTACGTATCTTATTAGCTTTCAGAATTTTCTGTTGAATAATCTACATAACGTTCCGAAATTGGGTAGCACAATAACACAAATAATTACTCACAATCAATGTCATATACCAGCGTTCGGGGAACCGGGGTAAATTAATATTTTTTTGGGAATAATAAGGAAATTTTTCTTATTTGCTATTCTATAAACGTGTTCGTATTTTTACATACCATTCTTTAAACTTAAACAATTTTCAAAATGAGGGGGTAATATCGACTTACGCAAAAATATTTTAGGGTTATGGTTAAAAAAGTTCCCCGACCGCTGTCATATACTATTTTCTAAACATATTCACATATATTTTGTCATCTGACGCCGTGAACGTTATAGTCTTGAACTGATATTATAGTATTACATAATATTATATTGAAATAAGAGCACACAATCAATTTGTTTTTCTCACCTGAAATCTTACTGGCTTTGCAACGTATGGTATTCCAATAAAGGAATCATACGAGACATCACTTAAAGTGAGGCGCTGTCCTCGAAGAACGCCTTCTGCTGTGGACACCTCCGGTGGCGATTTAACACCCTTACTTTTCTCAATAGCTTGTCCCCGTGTGACATCTGATACGTCAGATAATTCTAAACTGTCATCTTTACTAAAACTCTTTTCTGCATCGCTTCCGCCGCTTTCTTTGTTGCCTACGCCTTCACCATTAACTACAATATTCTGTTTTTTAATATCTCTACCATCTTGTTTTTCTTCACCTATTCCTTCCGCTTCGGTATCCATATTATCTTCTTTTTCTTCATCACTTATATCGTCCTCTTCGGTGTCGGTATCGTCATCTTTATCACCTTCTGCATCATCCTCTTGGCTGCCTTGTTCTCCATAATTGTTAAAAACCTGTCTTTTACCGTGAACGTTGTAAAATTTTGCTTCATTTTCAAATGAGGGATTTTTACTTGTGGTATACAACGAGTTTTTTGCATCGTGATTCGACGAGAAGTGCAATCGGCTGGCTGAACATTGAGACCAAATCGCAGCCGTTAGGCACACAAGCACGGCGCGTCTCATTATAATCGTCCACTACGACTATCATTTGAAAGTAAAAATTTGAATATCAGGTCTTTTATACAATAGGTGGTGAACGCTACAATATTAAATCAGTTATTTACGATATTTTTTACGTCATTTTTAAGTTTTATATATTTTTTGTTTGTATTTTTTAATTATTAAAAACTAACAGAAATAGATGTATATATATGTGTGTGTATTTGCACATAATAATAACAGTAAATATCTAGCGGTTCCTTAATTCAGTGGTTCTAAACATTTTAATATACCCATCTTTTTATATGAAACCTTCTGAGATTTTTTTCTCAAATAAACCGTAGATTTATCTGTTGTATTAGCAAGAGATACCCGATATAATATACACAAATCCTTCGTTATTGATGAATAATTTGACTTTTAATAAAATATTATTTTAAATGTTTATTATCGTAAATGTGAAATGTCCAAGAGAGCAATTTTAAATATTTTAACTGATAAGCTATTAGTTTACTTTATATTAATTATGTTTTACATCGTGTGAAATTAAGGTGGCGTAGTACACTAATTTCAACATGCTGCATATAAATTTACTCGATATGAACATTGTTTTAAATTCAGGTGTTAATTTTGTAGTTGAGATTCTTAAAACTTGTTGTAAATGTTCGTCAGTGATGTTTGATCGTATAGAGTTTTTCGTAAAACAGTTCCACTCCTCTCATTAGATGGTTTTTTTTTTAATGATAAATAATGTACATAGAAAAATGGTATTTTAGTTGCGGCCCGCCGCTCTTTACGAATTCCTGAATTTGGCCCTCCATCCGAAAAGTTTGCCCCCCCCTGGTTTAATATGTCAATCTACTGCATTCTTCTTCTAAACATACACAGTACCTACTGAATTAATTTCAGATTTATTTTGAAAAGTTCATAGATTGTCTTTACAGATAGTAAAGATTGACCACGTCTTTACTTGGTATTTTGGTAGATTGCATGTTTTTATTTTCGGGGGAAAACACCATTGCAGTGTGAATTTACTGAGCTCACTTCACATTTACGATATTTTAAGACAGTGTCCCCGAACATATTTGTGCAATGTCCCGCAACAAAGCTTCAAAAATCTCCATCTTCCTCTCTCAAAATTGAATTGTTACCTAGTAAGTTCGTAAAAAAATAATCGCTCCAATTAAAAAATTCAAATAGTCAATACTATTATTTAAATTTCGTAAAGTGACATGTACAACTCGGAAGAAAATTACATACAAATGAATGCGATTCTTGTGCTTGATGTGAGCTGCAAAGAGTTTTTAGGTGAGTAAATAATTGTCGGGTCCTATGGCGCTGCGGTAAGCATTATGGGCTTCCGTACCGGATCTCACGGGTGTCCCGGTACGAACAGCATTCTATTGATCGATTTATCGATTTCTATTCGATGACATGGATGTTTGTGATGTCTTAAAATTCCCTCCCATCCTTTCCGATCCTTTAATAACTGGACGAAGCAAGAGCGAATAGTTAACCATTAGTCCTGTTCTAGATGTATCCTTCGATCCCTACAACTCTATTTGAAAAAGAGAGGTTGAGCGACTGAGTAACAAACAGTTGTCTTTGAAAAAATCTGTTGAGATACCTCCATTAGGAAGGCATATGCTCCGCATTGGGAACAGATATGGATAAAAAAATTGGTAAATTTTAATTTTAATTCTCTTTGGAAACATTTTGCACAAGTTTTTACAAAAAAGAATGTAACTAATATTATTGATTTGCGCATTTCTCCCTAAAACATTGCAATTGATCCCTTGTGGGGAGTTCGTCCCACTTTGGGAAACACTGCTTTTAGACATCTAGACTAATAGACATCATAACGCATCTGACTCACTTTTTTTATATAATACCACATGGCTTCACTTCTCAGAGACTCACATTATATATTAGAATGCATATTTACACAATCGTAAAAATCAGATTCCTGACTCGAATAAATTATGCCAGAACCATTGTTTCTATTGTATTCACTCGTTTTTTGTGAGATACCTTGAACAGGTCTATAGTACATATTTAGTGATTAGCATATTTAAAAAAAATGTTTTGCCGTGCGTGTTATTTATAAAAAACATAGTTTTTTTTTAAGCGTTTGAATTTTTTTGTAGATATATCTCAAATACAGAATGCAGCCTTCAGTAATGATCATTCGGTATCATGTCGATGTTTGATATTATTATAATATAACCGATAAACGATAATATTACAAAATCGCTACTACGCTACTTTTTTTGGAAAACGATTTTAACATATTTTTTTATACAAATCATTCTCCTAATGTTTTCAATAGATGTCGTGATGGTTGTAAGTTCTAATCTTCAATCAAAGGAAGTGAGCTAAAGTTTTTGGAAATCTTGATTTTAAGCAATTTTCAAATTCACTTCATTGTTTAAAAAAATGATTTTCGCCGGTAAAAAAACAATAACTGCATCATTCTTTAAAACATAAATATTAATTATTAACGATAAAGTTACTGTCAATATAATTTCGACTAGCTGCAAGCCCGTTGACCTCAACGGGGGGATTTTTGTTGCATTTTTAAGTAAACAGACAATTACAAACCTATTTATTGAATAAGCCAGAAATTCTAAAAATAAAATAAATATATCTCGGGGAATATATCGACAGCCCTGCCCTGTAGTATTTGAATTGTAAATTATTGAATTTTCGGAATAATGTTTAGGTTTGCTAACAACCATTTTTCGTAGTAGCAGAAATTTCGTAAATTATTTCATTTTTGGAATAATGTTTAAGTTTGCTAACAATTATTTTTCCTATTAGCAGAAATAGACCTCGTAAATTATTGATTTTTTGGAATAATGTTTAAGTTTGCTAACAACTGTTTTTCGGAGTAGCAGAAATTTCGTAAATTATTTATTTTGTGGAATAATGTTTAAGTTTGCTAATAACTATTTTTCATAGTAGCTGAAATTTCGTAAATTATTTTATTTTTGGAATAATGTTTAAGTTTGCTAACAGCCATTTTTCGTAGTAGCAGAAATAGACCTGGTAAATTACTTAATTTTTGGAATAATGTTTAAGTTTGCTAACAACCATTTTTCATAGTAGCAGAAATTTTGGAAAATATTTAATTTTAAGAATAATTGTAAATAATTAAATTTTTGGAATAATGTTCAAATTTGCTAACAATCATTCTTCTTAGAAGAAGAAAAAGGTACCCGAGGACATCAGCACGGACACATTTGTGGTTTGTGATTTGTGATTAGTGATTATTTGTGAAAAGTGATCATAAACATTTAAAAAAATCTTTTTCCAAAAAAAATACACAGCACGAAAAATATATGCAGTATTAATTATTTTGGAATTTTCAGAATAAACTGTTTATGTATGCATGTGAAGTATGCGTATTTTGGAATTTTTAGAATAAAAAAAATGTGGGCTTAGTATATATAATTTAATTTGATCGATTCTGACAGTTGTTCGTTTGCCCGAGCGGTAACGATCTCAACTCATAATCCAGAGTTGACGGTTCGATTCCTGACCGCGGCGCTTTTTTGTATGAGAATTAAAATTTTCAGCGATTTGATTTGTTTCGTCAAATAACAGTGTATTGGAAAAATATGTCTTCAGTATGAATAAAAAAATGGCGACAGCGGGGCTGAGGAGGGGGAGGGGGCCGTCTTTTCGGAAAGACAGAAAGACGGACATTATCGACTATTAATATATAGATTAATCAAAATGTTCCAATTAATATGTGTACTTTTAGAAAAACCATGAATTTAAGGGTTAAATATAGTGTCACTCTAAATAGTAACGGGTTCGTCATTGGATACCGGGTCAATTAATTTACTATCCAACTGGCTAAAATTTAAAAAAAATGTAAATCGTTTCATTTTAATACAACACGTAATATAAACAGTCAATTAGATTGCAATATTGCATAGAAAGAAGTATAATATAATGGTCGACTCGTATATTTTTTTTTTTTTTTTTATCATTATTTACTTATGTTACATGTCGCTTATGATAAAACAATACCCCGCATCCCACACCAAAAAAGAGTTTTGATATATTCAGCTTTGCTATAAAAAACACGATTTAGCAAAAAATATTATTTTTATCTCACGTTTTCCATCTAGAAGCAATACGATTATTTACATGTAACGGGTGTTTTTTTAAAAAATATTTTTTGAATTAACTATTTTGACTGCTTACGGCTAATTTGTGCTCGGCATGGTTTGCCATTTCACCATGCATATATGTACTTACAACATCCATATACATAACATCGCTTGCAAATTTATTTTGAAAATCGTGGTTTTTTGCTTGGTTGAATGGCTACGACAAAAAGCAAAACTGCCGCATTTGAAGTGAAGACAATCCACAATCCATTATAAACAAGTAGTTACACTCCTCAAAAAGTCACTGTCTGGTGTGCTTTATGGGCTAGTTAGTGGAATCATTGGTCCATATTTCTTCAAAAACGATGCCGTCCAGAACGTTACAGTGAATGGAGAGCGCTATAGATCCATGATCACTGATTTTTTGTTCATCAATTGAATGGCATTAATGTGGAAGAGCTGTGGTTTCAACAAGTTCACGAATTTTGTCAACTCGAAGTGACGAATTCACAGATTTTTTCCATCTCCTTGTAAAGGGTTGACTGATTCTATAATTTTTCAGAAGTGTGAGAGCTGTTTTTTTTAAACTCCATCCTATCTACTTAGGGATGTTTATGTGAAATACCGAGATTCGTACTAAGGCGATTCCTGGAATACGCGATCCCTGGGCTGGACGCCCTTGTCGTTAGTCTAACCATAGAATATACTGCAGGGTTTACCAAACTTATTCCGGGATGGAACACAAAGCATGTCCGGAAATTTCAACGGAACACTTAGCTTAATTTTTGGGATGTGTAATTCGTAATAGTTTTTTATTACTAAAATACTATTTATTAAATATAACTGTTTTCAAAATATATCCTATAAAAATATTAGTAAATAAAGCTCTCAAGAGAAAATATGTGGTTTACATCTGTTAGCAAACCTCATCTAAGATAAGATGACTGCTATAATAAATATTATATAATAGATCCAATTGATTTTTAAAAAGGATTTTGTAACAAAAAGCGGGTATAACTTAGATAAACAAACACTCCTCATCTACCATCTGTAACCGCTCTCGTTGTTTTTTCTTTATTATTTAATTACTACGAGTGTTGAAAATCTGAGAGATTTCCATATGAACGATGATGCTTATAATACGGCCACAGTAAAATTTTACGTGATAACCACTGGTATAGATAGACGATACATTGCTTGGAAGCCAACATTCGCCGCTCATATATTAAGTAAAAGATAATACATTTTTCACTTATTTATTGTCTTATTCGTATATATTATAACAGTATTTATCATCGGCAATAAATAGATCAGACAGATTATCAAACCTATGTTTCCATGACGAGACCATCCTTCGCATCACCCCGGTGTTCTTGACTTAATTTTTCTGCTTACTCCTTTCCACGATCAAGTTAGTTACATATTCTAGATCTGAAATGTACGACCCATTTGACAGAAGGGTCAATTTATCCATATTACAATTGTCAACCGACTGCAGAGATAAAACGTTTCGCGGATATGGTGTAATCTCTCTCTAGTCAAGACGTAAATAGTTACGTTTTGTTGTATTGAAATTAAGTCATTAGAGATCATCTCGAGGATAATCGACATCATAAATCAATCCCGGGATCCCGTCCAATTTTGTGATTCCAAATTCCGGTATTGTGATTATACTAATCCCGGGATTTCGGGATCGATAAAATTGCGCGAGGGATTAAAACAGGGTCTGGGATTAGCTACTCTTATCACAAACACCCGTGTCTTAGATTTTTAAATTGAAATTGAAAAAATCTAAATTTGACATTTACCTTACGGGGGATTAATCCCAGACCCACAGATATATGTAGTGCTCATGTACTTCACAACAGTCCAACTTTCTATCAGATCCTGAAAATTAGACAAAAAAAAACAACTAGAAATGTACTAGTTCTTTTCTACCACCATGCTTCATGAACTTACTCTTATATCTTAGTTTGCATTCAAAAATACATAATCCAACTTCGGTTTGAGTTGTTACAGGAATAAACACGATATAATTGATCAGATACTTTAAAAAGCAAATAAATTCAAATCATTATTATTAGGTTCCTTATAATGACGTATCGGTGCTATAAAAAACTATATCTTAAAATACTAGAAATATCGTGTATTGTTTTCCTATTACAACTCGAACCAAAGCTATCACTTCGATTTTATTTTTATAGTCAAGTAGCTTGACACCGTTTAAAGATTCTATATCTTCTATCGAAGACTAACATACACAATTATAGATGAACCAAAATCCGTCTATACATTGTTCTAACGGTGGCGTGATGCCGAAATGGCTTTTATCTGTATCTTATAATATTCTTATAAATCGAAAAGCTTAGATATTTTTACCTTTTTATTTACGTTCGATTTCTACCATGTAAACGCCAATTCAATCAATCAAACCGTATCTTCTGGAATACATGCATTCCCACAAAAGTCTTCTATCTCTGTAAGGATCCTGTTTCATCTCCATTCCATCGTTGAATACCAAATAATCTAAAGTTTCTTTACTTTGTATTGGATACCAAGTAACCGGTAGAAGACTCGTTATATTGGGTGTCGGATTCCTATAAAACAGATAAAAAATCGTAAAATAATTAATATCCAACAGCTTATTTTCGTAATGTTGAAATATTTTTAACCATTCCCGCTCGCAAATACCAAATCATCCTCTCCTGATAAAAAAAAATCCACAGACGCGTTTATCGATAACTGGTTGTTATTATTGTTTAACCAATGATCAATAAGTATTCTATACACTGTGGTAACAGTGGTAACTAACTTGATTTTACAAAAAAAAAACAATGAGATTAATTCATTGATTTCTAATAATTTCTTCTAAAAATGAGTATTTTAGATAACTTCAAATATTCATTAAAAATCGTTAAGGCTTATAACGAAATGGCAAGATTTTGCTTATTTTCATTTATACCAAAATGCACCATGTAATTTATAAATAAACGATCCTACGGTTTATCAAAAAATACCAAATTGACATAAGTTCGGTCGATTTACAAAACGGCTTAGCATTTGATGAATTCTTTGAAAAAGATTTAACATAAAATGCAATATAAAAATATTTTTGTTATCTTCGGTTCATCAAATCTAATGATAAAAAAGGCTGAATGATATTTGAAATGAAATTTTCTTACCCATACACCATAAAGTTGGATACCAGAGCAATCAATTTTTCTGTCGTTTTTACAGACGCTTTATCTTTTTGAATATCTTCGGTGAATGGCATCTTAAACAAATAAGCAACGTCATCAGCATGTCCGGCTCCCTCCAACCCAAGATCTTTGAAGAGATTATTTACTCCCCGAAATGCAAATTGCCAGTAATAAATGGGCGCGTCAGAATTCCGTAGTCGGATATCGATACTGCGAAATATTCCATTGACGAAAATTTGATCACCCATTAAATCCACAAAACCTTGTATAGTTTCGTTACTGATTCCCCGTCCGTTAAAATATATATCCCTGAAATATTGCATTACTTCATTCTTTTCGCGGTGGGAATATATAGATGCCATTAGATCATTCGGAAGTAAATACTCAAACACCGGATCCATGCTATTCAAATAATCTGGATCTGTTAATAATTTCCTGGCGAAGTCTGCGCCTTCTAAATCGTTGAACCCAATCATACTGGACACTTTAATATAATCTCCTGATTTCATAATGGTGTAAGGGTGATCCTCTAAAAATATTTCTTCTCCTGGTAGGGAATCTTCTGCGCTTGGCACGTACATAAGAGCGCCCGGCATCGGATATTCAGTATGATCTAATTCGTCTGCAGCCAACATGATTTTTTCGGCATCTGCATTTCTCAGATGTTCCATAAGTTTTTTAACGTCCGTCGTATCTTCTCCGAGCCTTTTACCCAATTTAAAGGCAAATTGCAATGGGTCACTTTGATAGTTTACGTAATTCAGTGCAGAACCACTTTGTATAATAATACTACAAAACAAACCCTTGGCCATTTTCGACAAAAGTAAAAATTCTACTGCTGCAGCGCCACTGCTTACGCCGTACAGTGTTACTTTAAAACGATCTCCGCCAAAGTTGTGAATATTTCTCTGGACCCACCTAAGTGCTTCTACTATGTCTTTCATTCCAACGTTTCCTGGAGCGTCTGCTGTTCTTGTCGATACAAAACCTAACGCTCCGAGTCGGTAATTGAAGGTGATTACAATCATATCACCTTTGGCCATTAGCATCTCTGGATTATATATATAAGTGTTTCCTGTCTGGAATTTGAATGCACCTCCATGAACCGCGAACAATATTGGCAATCCTGTTGCGTCGATCGACGGGGTGGCGACATTCAAATACAGACAATCTTCGCTTCCTCCTATTAAATTCAGAACTGGTACTCTTTGGGTGCATATGTCTGGGTGGTTTACTGCATTGCGCGTCCCACTCCATCCTGGGTGAGGTTTTGCTGCCTGTAATTTATTTTAATTTTATTATGTTCTTCCAGCGCATCACTTAAATAATATCTTAATAAAAGGACAATTGATTATACAGACGTTTTCGTTGCACTATGCAATATGCAACACATTAGATTATTAAGAATTACAAATACACATTTTTTAAGGAGTCACTCCGCGTCATATCATATATGTCCACAATAAATGTATTTGCATTTCCATTCTTCGTTTTCCTTTTTATATCGGTGTATTAACATGTGTTATCAAATATCGATTGAACTGAATGCGGATATCTGGGACGTTTAGCATTCTTTGCAATAATCCATTACGAATAAAAATAATTTCTTACATAGTAGTAACAATGTTTTGTAATTATAATTTTACATATTGTTAACTGTGTAGTTTTATATAAATAACCATCGTTAATAATATGTACACAAATTATGGAAAATGAGCACTCATTAGCAGCTGTAGAAATGGAAACCAAAACCTTTTCTAATTATATGAATAACTATGTTTTTGAAATCGTGAAAGCAAAATTCTGAGAGTAAACTTTAAAAGGTTAGACTCCAACCTAGTTAATATATTTTCTTGAAAACTCGAGAACACAACTTATAAACGGATAACACTTGACATCGTCATTTATCCGATGACAATCACGGATACTTTCAAATGCTAGTACGTAGTGAATCCAATCCCGGGATCCCGTCCAAAACTGTGATCCCGGGATTGCGATTGTACTAATCCCGGGATTTTAGGATTTAGAAAATGAAACTAAGAAACGCTAAACAAAGAGATTTCGCGCTGTTATTTTTGGTAAATCTGTAAATTTCTGGGTTTTCGAAATTTACATGAAATTGTTTGAAAAATTTCATGATTTCTACATCGCAGACCAACAATTTTCTTAATCCGGAATCCCAATTTATAAACAATTTTATGTTGAGTGTCCAATTCCGGAATCTCGGTTTTGAAAAATTGACAATCCCGATTTACCGGGATCACAAAAAGAGTCCGAGATTGGATACCCCACTAGTAAGTAAGGCCGTCGCCAACCAGTTGTCCGAAAAAAATTGGTGTCCCACCAAATTAAACAGTAATAAATCAAAAAAGCTTAATTCATACTCGCTGCAACAAATATCGCTTTAATTATTTTGTTTTAATTAGACACGTAAAAGTAAGCTTCTTTGTATACTATGATTGTATTTTTTTTAAAGAAAAATCTGTTTAAACCTCGAGATTCAAAATTGTGAGTTTTGTGATTTTAAAAATTCTTAAAAATACTAAAATCAAGTGTTCATTCAAGTGGGGTCTCAAAAATATATGAAATATCTAATTGCACATTCTTATTTATGCGTCAAAGTATTGCGTCTTCCTTTTCCAGAGTTTTTTTTGATACAATTGAGATTTTAAGAAATTTGGTGCACTGAGAGTATCTTATCCTCATCTTGTTAACGAGGGCAGGCTAGTCTCTTGTGTGCGGTTCGGGTTTTAATATAAAGTAATTAATTGTAATTGTCGGGTCAGTGATCAAATCGTCAACACCGTTGACTTCGGTTGCGTTGATCACGGATTGAAACCCTCCCCGGACAATTTCATTAATTGATTAATAGATTTACGTCTGGACACATGGATGGATGTCTGTGATGTCTGAAATTCCTTCCCACCCTACACATCTTAAAAACATGGCCTAGGGAAAGCTTAATTGACTGCTCGTCATACAATGGCCCAGTGCTTCTCAACCTTTTTAGACCCGTGACCCCTTTTGAGTGTCTTTATTTTTCTGTGCCCCCCACACCTGTTTTTTTTTTTAAAAAAAACAAGAACTTCGGATCCAAAATCATAGGAATTTGCGGATTTCTCAAAATGAACACCGCGAGACGTTTTTAAGCTCTTCCAAGAATTTGCTGATTTCCCTAAATGAACGCCGTGAACCCTGTTCCCCCCTTGAGCCCTCCCGTTGAGACACTTTATCCTTCTATCCTTACTCTCTTCGAATAGGGGAGGTTGAGCATCTGAGTTGCAAGCTGTTCTCCACATTGAGAGCGGCAATGGATAAGAATTCTCGAAATAACATGTCCAACATGATATATCGAATATGTCCCCAGGACAGTTGAATGGTGTTATTAAAATTTTCCATGTTTTAAAAATAATTATTGGCATAACGCAATTTTCGCATTATTTTTTTTGTGTTAAGAGTGGTCTGCTGCTTTCATCTGACTACCAATAGATAAAAAAGGTGAAAAAATATACAGTCTCAAAGAAGCTATTCTGTTGAATAATCTACTTTACGTTCCAGAAAATTGGCATCGACCGAAATTGGGTAGCACAATAGCACAAATATTCACACGCAGTCAATGTCATTTCTATTTTTTTAAACATTTATTATATGACAATAAAGTTTGCTTTTTGACGCCGTGAAAGTTATGTGCTTGAACTGATATTATTGTGTACATAACATTATTTTGAAATAAGAGCACACAATCAATGGGTTTTTCTGAAAATTGGCATCGACCGAAATTGGGTAGCACAATAGCACAAATATTCACACGCAGTCAATGTCATTTCTATTTTTTTAAACATTTATTATATGACAATAAAGTTTGCTTTTTGACGCCGTGAAAGTTATGTGCTTGAACTGATATTATTGTGTACATAACATTATTTTGAAATAAGAGCACACAATCAATGGGTTTTTCTCACCTGAAATCTTACTGGCTTTGCAACGTATGGTATTCCAACAAAGGAATCATACGAGACATCACTAAAAGTGAGTCGCTGTCCTCGAAGAACGCCTTCTGCTGTGGACACCTCCGGTGACGATTTAACACCCTTACTTTTCTCAATAGCTTGTTCCCATATAACATCTGATATGTCAGATAATTCTAAACTGTCATCTTTACTAAAACTCTTTTCTGCATCGTTTCTGCCGCTTTCTTTGTTGCCTACGCCTTCACCTTTAACTACAATATTCTGTTTTTTAATATCTCTACCATCTTGTTTTTCTTCACCTATTCCTGCCGCTTCGGTGTCCATATTATCTTCTTTTTCTTCATCACTTATATCGTCCTCTTCGGTGTCGGTATCGTCATCTTTATCACCTTCTGCATCATCCTCTTGGCTGCCATGTTCTCCATAATTGTTAAAAATCTGTCTTTTACCGTGAACGTTGTAAAATTTTGCTTGACTTTCAAATGAGGGATTTGTTGCGGCATTCAACGAGTTTTTTGCATCGTGATACGACGAGTAGTGCAATCGGCTTGCTGAACATTGAGACCAAATCGCAGCCGCTGTCACTAGGCACACGAGTACGGCGCGTCTCATTATAATCGTCCACTAACGACTGTCATTTGAAAGTAAATTTTTTAATATCAGTTCTTTTATATAATTGGTGTTGAACGCTACAATATTAAATCAGTTATTTACGATATTTTTTAGCCATTTTTAAGTTTTATATATTTTTTGTTTGTATTTTTTGATTATTAAAAACTCTATGGATAGAAATAGATATATAAGTGTGTGTGTGTATTTGCACAGAATAATAACAGTAAATATTTAGTTATTCCTTTTTTTTGCGGTTCTAAACATTTAAATATACCCATCATTTTATATGAAACTTTCTGAGATTTTGTTTTCTCAAATAAGCCGTAGATAAAGCAGTTGCATCAGCAAAAGATGTCCAATATAATATGCATAAATTCTTCACTTCGTGATTGATGGATAATTAGATTTTTTTTTTTAAATATATTTTAAAAGTTTATCGAAAATGTGAAATGTCCAAGGGAGTAATTTGAAATATTTTAACTGATTCTGACAACGAAACAGCTCATTTACTTATAATTAATTATTTTTTACATCATGTGAAATAAGTACACTAATTTCAACATGCTTCATACGACTTTATTCTTAAATATTAGATATACAATACAACAAGTCAATCTACTGCATTTTTCTTCTATACATAGTATAAGCATTAAGGACTTAATAAATTTAAGATTTATTTTGAAAAGTACATAAATCGTTTTTGGACCCTGCATTTTGCAAAATGTAGATAGTATTAAGAAAAAACACAACATTCTTTTAATTCACACTTTATTTTTAAAGGTTGGGACCGGTTTCGCTTATGGCGAGCGTTGTCAGCTGATAAGGAATATAATTTAACAGTGCTGTTTATACAAAAAACAACCTTTACTCTATCTAAACTTTACACCTTTTCATTTCAATTTTCTTTCAAGTTGTTTCGCTGCTTTAAAACATTTAGAATAATACAATGCACCTGACTCACTTTTTTATGAGTCAGGTGCGTTATATTATTCACTTCTCAGGGACTCAAATTATATTCAAATGCATATTTACAGAATCGTAAAAGTCAGACTACTGACTGACCCGAATAGTTGGTGTCAGAACCATTGTATCTATTTTATTCACTCGTTTTTTTGTGAGATTCGTCGAACAGGTCTATAGTACATATTTAGTGATTTGCATATTTAAAAAAAAAATCCGTGTACTATTTATGGTTAGAAAGAACACAGCTTTTTTTTAAGAGCTTGAAATTATTTTAGATAAATCTTAAATGCGGAGTGCAGCCTTCAGTAATCATCATTCGCGATGTTTGATATTATTATAATATAACCGATCAAATCGCTTAAAAACAGTGTCACCTTAAATATAATAGTAACGGGTTGGTCGTTATTATCTATATATTAATAGTCGATAAGGTACGTTTGTACGTGTGTTTGTTTGTATGGTCGCAATTTCGCCTTTTCGATGACGTCATTGAAAATAGTGGTTTAATCGTCATTATTTTGAAAATCGTGGTTTTATTTTTGGTTGAATAATTACGTTAATAATCAAAATTGCTGTACTTTTATAGGCTAGTGGAATCATTGGTCCATATTTCTTCAACAACGAAACCTTCAAAACGCTACAGTCAATAGAGAGCGCTATAGATCTATGACTACTAACATTTTCTTTCCCCAATTAAATGGCATTAATGTGGAACAGCTGTGATTTCAACAAGACGGCGCAACATATCACAACGCGCACCACAATCAACGTATTGTGTAATGGACCTGTGAATTGGCTTCCGAGATCGTGTGATTTTACACTTTTGGATTTTTTTCTGTGGGGATATGCATCGTTATATACGCACTGATAAAGGGCCTGTCATCTCTTAAGGACTCACAAAATGAGTATTAAGTTTTTCTTTATTAGTTTTTAGAAAATTGCTAGCTTACAGGACAAAAAAACGTTATTTTTTTCTTGCTGTTAACGGGTTAAAGTCAATGTACCTTATTTACATATATATATATATATATATATATAAAGAAAATTATGGTGTAGCTAAAGTTTTATACAGCGTTTTATCAACATATATTTCCAAAGGTAGTAATAATTATCTAAAAAGGAAAATATCCAATTGATTTTTAAAAAGGATTTTGTAACAAAAAGCGGGTATAACTTAGATAAACAAACACTCCTCATCTACCATCTGTAACCGCTCTCGTTGTTTTTTCTTTATTATTTAATTACTACGAGTGTTGAAACTCTGAGAGATTTCCATATGAACGATGATGCTTATAATACGGCCACAGTAAAATTTTACGTGAGAACCACTGGTATAGATAGACGATACATTGCTTGGAAGCCAACATTCGCCGCTCATATATTAAGTAAAAGATAATACATTTTTCACTTCTTTATTGTCTTACTCATAGATATTATAACAGTATTTATCATCGGCAATAAATAGATCAGACAGTTTATCAACCTATGTTTCCACGACGAGACTGTATCCTTCGCATCTCCCCAATGTTCTTGACTAAATTTTTCTGCTTACTCCTTTCCACAATCAAGTTAGTTACATATTCTAGATTTGAAATGTACGACCCATTTGACAGAAGAGTCAAATTATCCAAATTACAATTGACAACGAACCTTAGAGATAAAATTTTGCGCGGATATGATGTAATCTCTCTCTAGTCTAGACGTAAATAGTTGCGTTTTGTTGTATTGAATTAAGTCATTAGAGATCAACTCGAGGATAATCGACATCACAAATAGGGCCTCCAATCCCGAGATCCCGTCCAATTTTGTTATACCGAAATTCCGGGACTGTCCCGTACTAGTACTAGTAGATGGTACTAATCCCGGGACTTCTGGGTCGAGAAAATTGCGCGAAGGATTACAAAGGGTCCAGGATTAGATGCCCTAATCACAAACATCCGTCCGTGTCTTGATTTCAAAATTTAAATAATCTAAATTTGACATTTACCTTACGGGGGAATAATCCCAAACCCACAGATACATGTAGTGCTTCACAACAGTTAAACCTCCTACGAGATCCTGAAAACAAGACAGAAAAAACAACTAGAGAAGTACTAGTTCTTTTCTACCACCATGCTTCTTTCTGATAGATATTTGATTATTCACTACAGTTATTCGTAAAAAAAGTGTTGTAAAGATACATACTCTATAAGAAGTTCATTTTCTGCATATTGGAAGCAATGTTGCTAGAAATGTAGGGACGAAATGATGTTTTTATCGAATTTATAACTACAGTCGAATTCGTTAATTACGATCACGGAAATAGCGAGATCTCGGATGCAAAAAGGAAACATTCGTTGATATTTTTGTTTATGGTTTCCTTCATACATTTATTCTCTTTTTATAACGAGCTATTTCTCGAGCATATCGAGCAAAAATATCGTCAAACATTTTAGACAATGAGTGAAAACCAGTGGCGGTTTCTGACCTAAAATCTTGGGTGGGCTAATGAAAAGCATATTTCCACTTCACCTATTTCTTTAAACTACTAGCAAAATAACAAATACTACGACACTACTGCAATGCATAAATTATTATAAAATAAAATCAATGCTAATGTAACTAAGAAATAATAGAATACGGAACCTTTAAATTCGTCTCTTTCAAAGTGAAATAACAAATACAAAGAGCAATACAGAACTGTCAGTGAGAGTCAATACCTGTCACTTTCATACAATACAACGATATTGGTATTTGTTTTTCAATGTATAAGTATGCGTGATGGGCAGATTCAATTAAACCCCCAACGAACGACAGAAGCTTGACAGATTGAAACCCAATCGTTTGTGTTTGACGATGTTTCCGTACATACAAATACAAAAAAAAGTCTAATCGTGCTTGATTGCGCCCCAGTGTAAAGAAATATTGCATGATATTGTCTGTGGTTACGGGCTTGAACGATTTAGCCCTTGAGTCTTTGGTGTTGCTAACTTGCTTCACTGACGTGACGTTGTCTGTTCTCTATGAAGTATTTATAGGGTTATTGTTTTTTTTTATGCCGGCTCAGTTTAAAATTCTAATACAAAACACAATCGAGAATATGATTGTAGGTAGACGTAACATTGTCTTATATTGACAAAGGAAAATTAAAACAAAAATATTATATTCATTTGGGAAAGGTTAGTTACGCTTATAAATGTATTTATTTTGTTCAGCGGCCGAATTGCTGTTCATTTTTATTCAGCCATCTAAAGTTTTGGGTGAAAAATGCAGGTCGGGCTTAGCCCACCTAGCCCAGTACCTAGAACCGCCACTACTGAAAACAAGTATCAAATTTAAATTTTATGAGAAAAGTCACCGCCATCGCCAGAACTATGTTTAAACGAACAAATACGTGTACAAAGTGAATGTACGGTGATGTACATTAACTTTGAAGAGAACTTACACTAATATCTTAGTTTGCATTCAAAAATACATTATGTGTTCAACTTCGGTTTGAGTTGTTACAGGAATAAACACGATATAATTGATCAGATGCTTTGAAAAGCAAATAAATTCAAATAATAATGATTAGGTTCCTTATAATGGACGTATCGGTGCTATAAAAAAAACTATGTTTTAAAATACTAGAAATATCGTGTATTGTTTTCCTATTACAACTCGAACCAAAGCTATCACTTCGATTTTATTTTTATATTCAAGTAGCTTGAAACCTTTCCTGTTCTGTATCAAAAATAATGTGGATATTTACAGATTCTATATCTTCTATCGAAGACTAACATACATAATTATAGATGAACCAAAATCCGTGTATACATAGTTCTAACGGTGGCGTGATGCGGAAATGGCTTACATCTTTATCTTATAATCTATATATATAAAACAAAGTCGGGTTATTTACACCACGTATATCTCGAGAATTACAAAACGGATTTCAATGATATTTGATTTATAAAATTCGTATGCGCCGAGAATAGCAGAATAAACATTAAAACATCGGAAAAATATCACGGAAAAGAAATTATAAAGAAAATAAATATCTTCATACAGAATAAAATTTTCGAATGACGAATAGCTTCATCAAACGATAAAATGTCGTAAGCTGGTTTCAGAAAAATCCACCAGATCGCACTGTTTTCTATATTTGTTTGTTTTTGCTTTTTTTGCGTACTACTGACTTATAAAAAAATTTAAATTTAGAATATGGATTAGAATAAAAGAAATCGATGATATGAAATTAAAACGAAAGAAAATCGGACAATATTGAAATAAGGTTATGTTTATAATTAGGTATATAAATTTTTGACAACAATATTTTGCACGAACGTTGTTTTACTCTGAGATGACACGTTATTACACTTGAAACGCTATATCGAAGAAATTTTAACGTCAAAAGCAAAGCGTTGCGGTTCCTGATCACCCGAATGACTATTGATGCTCTTGGTCGCATTTACACAGTTCATCCAAAAAATGACGAATGTTTCTACTTGCATGTCAAGAGCTCAATTTGCTTGAAAATTATACTTATTGGGACATGCCAATCACTGAAGAAATTGGTTCTGAATCTCCATGTCAGATACGCACATTATTTTCTATCATTATTTTGACATGCTTCACATCGAATCCATGTGAGCTCTGGAACAAGTTCAAGGATGACATTTTACATCGAATTCGTGTCAGTTCAAGGAATCCCGATCTCGAGGTGAATGAAAAGATAAATAACCAGGCTTTGATTTAGATCGAAGACATGTGTTACCTCATGTGAGGCATTTTGTTAATCAAGTTAGGAATGCCAACTTAAAACTAAATCGAAACTAAATCTTCAATATCCATTTAAAAAAAAACTTTTAGGAATTTATGTCTCATGTTCATCACCGTCGCTAAAATATATACTGAAATGTGAAAAGACGAATGAAAGTACATAAAATCATAAGGTATGTAAAAAAAAATCAGTATACTTTTCATGTATTATATATTATATTGTTATAGAATACTATCAAATCATTATTTTATTTTTGATCCCTATATACAGTCAATCCTGTTTTTATGCGGTTTTTTTATGCGATTTCGAAGTAATGCGATTTTTTATAAATGCATTTTTTTAAATGTACCATATTTTACGATATATAAAAATGTTAAATATTACATCGAGAGCATATATTGTTGTATTTTTGATAGAATAGAGAGAATTATAAACACAACCGACATTTGAAAAAAAAATACGATTTCGGACTGTTTAAATCATGTTGCATCTGCCATCGCTGAATTAAGTCCACCTAATTAGGTGTGTTACAGTCGATGAAACCATTGAAGCATCGGTAATATCAGCTGAAATGATTACTTTAGCACCTGAACTTGGCGAAGAAAGGTTTGATACCTTTAGCGAAAATTATATCGACGAATTACTTACAGATAAAGCTATAAGTGACGAAGATGTTCATAATTTAAATTTAATTATTGACAAAAAACCAGAAAACAATGACGAACTGAAAGAAATTCCAGTTTCTTCACTGCGAAAATAATTGAAGAAGGTATCAAACTTTTCAGTAAATTAGAAGATCATTTCTTTCTAAATGATTCAAATTCTGATCGCGCATTCAAGTTTCAACGATAACTTTAAAATATATATATATGGGTATAACAAACTGCATAAACAATTAATTATCGAAAAAGAAAATCTGAAAAAACTCTGATCACTAATTTCATTGTTAGAAAACAACCATAGTTTTATGAAATTGATGCGCATACTATTTCTTCTGAAAAAGAGTGATTTAGAACCACATGCTTTAAAACACACATAGAATTGTCATACAGTGACTATTTTTTAATATTTTTACGCCGTGGTTTTCCCCTAATTTTCTTATACTTTGCGATTTAGTGTATATTTTAACTCGCTGTTTCAAAGTTATGCGGATTTTAAAATTTAAGTAACGCACCCTACTATTTCTATGGAAGTCAAGTTTTTTTTATGCGATTTTTTTTTGCGATATTTCGTGGAACACATCTACCGCATAAAAACAGGATTGACTGTATAGTTGTTTGTATGTGTGGAACATTAAACAAAAATATATTTTTTTTTCTAATGAAAAATAATCTCATAAATATAATATTGAAGATTTGGAAAATGTTGCGTTCTTTGTTATAATGAGAATTTATGTCATTTCGTAATATAAAAAATATGAAAATTTAGAATGAACTTTCGTAAAATTATAAAAAAGTATTATTTGAATAATTTTGAAAAGATCCCTGTCATTATGTAAGAGTCTTACAGTTCTGTGAACATGAAAAATCTGAAAAACAACCAATAATTCCCTTCGGGTCGACATTTCGAATCATTTCGAAATGTCAATGGCGTCGTATGCCTAACATTTCGTGCCGCATGTCAATAGCTCAATTTGCTTGAAAAATAAACTCATTGGGACATGACAATCGCTGAAGCAATTGTTTCTGCGTCTCCAAGTCAGATAGGCACATTATTTGCTATCATTTTTTTGACATGCTTCCCATCGAATCCACGTGAATTGTGGAAAAAGTACAAGGATGACATGTCCGAAGACACTTTACACCGAATTCGCGTCAGTTTAGGGAATCCCGATCTCGAGGTGGATGAGGAGATACATAACCAGGCGTTGCTTTTGATCGAAGATATGTGTTACCTCATGCGCTGCATGATGCGTCGCCAGATCGAGGAATGAACGACGCTTTCAATCGAGAATCGGAACGTAAACGTGAATATGATCGAGATGCATTGAACCAATCACTTCGAACGAATGTACCACTGTTGAACCCCCAACAGAAAGTGTACGATACTTTAATGAAGGCAATTGATGAGGGAAATGGTGGCTTATTTTTCCTCCGCATTGGAAGCACTCAACCGAACTATGAAAGATCAGCGCAATGACTCAAAATGTTTTGGAGGCGCAATGATTCTACTATCTGGCGATTTTCGCCAAACACTACCAGTTATTCCAAGATCGACCGCTGCCGATGAAATAAACGCTTGACTTAAAACATCGACTCTGTGGCGCTATGTTAAGAAACTTCAGTTAACGACAAACATGCGAGTTGCATTTCTAAACGACCATCTGCCGCAGATTTCTCCAAGCATTTGCTGACTATCTGTAACGGCCGTGTTCCTGTCGACGAATCGAATGGATTGATTTCGTTTTTGCCGAATTTTTGAAATTTCGTCTCATCGAAGGACAATCAACAAAGTGTTCCTGAATATCATTGCTAATCACAAACATCATAATTGGTTGAGTGAACGAGCAATTCTTGCAGCAAATAACAAAGATGTGGATCATTTCAACTTCACAATTCAAAATCAAGTCGTTGGTCCACTGCATTCCTTTAAATCTATCGACTGTGCCACGTGAATAACATCATTTCAATGTAATTAAAATACTTTTCATTTTTAATTTTGCACATTTATTGAACTTAATTCATTTTGAGTATTCATTCAAACTGAATTTAACTCATCCAATAAATTAACACAACATTTATTGATTCTGAGGCGGTACGAAGTTCGTCGGGCCAGCTAGTATTATTATAAATCTGAAAACTTAAATATTTTTACCTTATCATTTACGTTCGATTTCTACCATGTAAACGCCAATTCAATCAATCAAACCGTATCTTCTGGAATACATGCATTCCCACAAAAGTCTTCTATCTCTGTAAGGATCCTGTTTCATCTCCATTCCATCGTTGAATACCAAATAATCTAGAGTTTCTTTACTTTGTATTGGATACCAAGTAACCGGTAGAAGACTCGTTATATTGGGTGTCGGATTCCTATAAAACAGATAAACAATCATAAAGTAATTAATTTCCAAAATATTGATTGGAAAAAAAAATATTTATTTATTTAAACAGTTTTTTTCGTTTTGTTGAAATATTTTTAACCATTCCCGCTCGAAAATACCAAATCATCCCCTCCTGATGAAAATTTCAACAGACGCGTTTATCGATTACCGGTTGTTTGACCAATGATCAATAAGTATTATATACACTCAACAGTGGTAACTAGCATGATTTTACAAAAAAA